>JAAEAF010002819.1:0-137510 GCA_011037195.1 Triatoma infestans | reverse complement strand
TGGAAGCCGTTAGTTTGCCACTATGGCAAGCTTACACAGCAGCTACCCCAGGAGGTCGGCCTTATACGTTAAGATGGTCACGTGGCCACCGCCTAGGATTTTCGGGAAATGTTCTCGTGGACATATTCTGGATCAGAGGATTATGGTGACAATTTAGTTTGGAGTGGAATATTGTGTAAAGAAAATGAGCTAGCTCTGAGATGAATGGAATGTTAATATCGGAGTGGATTGTGTGGTTGGAGACGTTGAAGGGAACTCAGCTACTGTTGTTGTGGTGAGTGTATAAACTGAATTTTCTCTGTGCAAGTCTGTGTTATCACACTGTCTGACAAACGCATCCTGAAGATGGGCGAACGCCCGAAACCGCCATGACCACAAAATGAAGCAGGCTACCACGGAAAATGTCTCTGATCAACTGCTGTCCTTAGATTGTAGAGTTTGAAGTCGGTTAAGGTTGGATTGTTTTGCAGTGCCGTAGAGTTCTATGCCGTATGTCCAAATGGGGGCTAAGAGAGCAGTGTGTAGCATTTTCTTGTTCGTTAGAGTCAGTTTTGAACGTTTGCCAAGCAGTTTTTTTAGCATGTTATAACTTAAGTTGCAGTTAATTCGTTTCAGTCTGGTATGGGGGTACCATGTTAGTCGTTTGTCAAGAAATAATCCAAGAGATCGTACTTGGTTCGCAATAGGAAGGATAATATTGTTAAAGTAAAGAGAAGGAAGAGTTGTTTTGCTAAAGGTGAATACTATGAGTTTGGATTTAAGTTCGTTCGCTTTGATCTTCCACTGCTGGAGCCAAGGTTCAAGAATATGAAGATGAGATTGTAGAGCACGAGTAGCCATGACGGGATTCACATGAGGAGAAAGAATTGCAGTATCGTCGGCAAATGTAAAAGTAATTGTATCTGGGTGAGTTGGTAATTCAGCTGTAAAGATAGTATATAGTAGAGGTGAAAGAATATTCCCTTGAGGAACTCCTGCTAGAACTGGATAAATAACAGATGATGAACTTTGGATGACTTGGAAGAAACGATCGGTGAGGTAAGATTTAAGAAGGAAAAGGATTGTGAGATTCGGTCTTTTTAAAAAATAAGAAAACTTAAATTCTTGCCAACGTTTCGGCAAATATATTGTCTTTTTCAAGGAATAAAAAAATAAAAAACTATTACATAATCTTCAAAACATATCAAACTTAAAAACTTATATATAATTTTCCAAAATTATAAATAAGTTTTTAAGTTTGATATGTTTTGAAGATTATTTAATAGTTTTTTTATTTTTTTATGCCTTGAAAAAGACAACATTATTTGGCAAGAATTTAGTTTTCTTATTTTTTAAAAAGACCGAATCTCACAATCCTTTTCCTTCATATAAGTAACGGTCGAAAAGAATCTTCCATAAGATTTAAGTATCACATAATAAGTAGGAGATAGGATGCCCTTGAGCTTGTAAAGTAATCCCATATGCCATACTCGGTAGAAAGCTTGAGATATTCCAAGAAGACTCCTGGACCAATCCTGCTTCAGTTCCAGAGAGATAGCGATTGCATCCACAACGCGATGCATTTGATGAACAGTCGATTGGCAACTCGAATTGATGGTCAGGATGACATTTAGTGGTGCTATTTCAGTTTGGAGGCGGAGTAGTAAAAGTTTTTCAAGAATTTTTCCTAGGATGGGTAGGAGGCTGATTGGTCGGTATGAGCTAGGGAGATGTGTAGGTTTATTTGGTTTAGCTATCATTCTTATTAAAGAGAATTTCCAGAGGATAGGAAGCAAGTGGTTCGAAGGACTGAGTAGTAAAGAAAAGTAATAGAAATTATTGCTTTTCTGGAGAGCTGTAATAGGATGTTAGCGGTGATCAAATCGTAGCCAGGGCTTTACTTTTTGGGGAGATTGTCAATTATATTCATTACGTCTTGGAGTGAATGGTTTAGGAGGAAGCGAGAGTGGAAGAGGGATGTCCATTCGTTGCGGATATTGTCCGTATGTTGTAAGTCGTGTACATCGGGGTGAGGAATGAAGACTGTGGAAAGATGTTCAGCTAGACACTGAGTTTTCTCTTCGTCAGGCCCAAGAACCGTCTGTACGTCTAAGTGGGTGAGAGGCTTGTCTGTATTTGAGGATTTTCTTAGTAGCTGACCAGAGTGAGTTGTCTTCTGTTGTTAGGGATTGTGTGTAACCTGAGTATTGGTTATTGTAATATTTATGTAGTTCTTTCGTCAGTTCTCTTGTCACTTGGTTAAATAATTTTTTATACGAGGGGTATCTGGTGCGACGTCAAAGGGCTCTCGCACGACGTTTGCAGGTTATTAAATGTCTTAAATGGAGGGGTAGAGTAAGGTAGTTGCGTAGTTCTAGGTGAAGTGTGTTGAGTAAATTGCCAAATGCTTTGTTGAATAGAAGTAGTCAAATATTCTACATTAACGTCTAGTTGGTGTGGGGTCTTTAAAGGGATGTTTAAGTTCAGTTTCTGATCAACAGTC
This sequence comes from Triatoma infestans, assembly GCA_011037195.1. Classification (NCBI taxonomy): domain Eukaryota; kingdom Metazoa; phylum Arthropoda; class Insecta; order Hemiptera; family Reduviidae; genus Triatoma; species Triatoma infestans. Next base: position 135,028 of record JAAEAF010002819.1, on the reverse strand, counting down.
TGTCGGAATAATTCCCAGCCACAATTCCATTTATAAGTTCGGTCGTTGAGATGTTTGTTTTGGGTGAATGTCTAGTGTTAGATGACGGGATTATGGTCGGAGGACAAATCGTTTAAAATATACATCACTATGTAAGGTCGTAATATTAGAACAGATGAAGAAATCAAGTAGGACGGGACATTTGCGAGGAGAGGGTGGCCAGAAAGTAGGTTGTGATGGTGATAAGCAGAAATAACTATTTTGATTAAGAATATTATGAAGGATTCGGCCTCTCGGATTCGCCACCCGACTGCCTCAGACAGGGTGCTTTGCATTATAATCGCTGCCGCATATAAAGCGAGGAGCGAGAGAAGAAAAGTGGGATAAGAAATCATTTTGCTGGATTGTATGATTAGGGGGACAGTACACAGTAGCAAAAGTATAGGAAAATGGCTCCGAGAGTAGAGAGACGACGGTAGACTGTAGAAAGGGTTTAGCATTGTTAGATATTAGATAATGTGACAAGGAATTGCGAACAAGTACAGCGGTTCCACCATGGCCTGTTCCGTCGGGATGATTAGACTTGTATGCTGTGTAGCCAGGGATGAAAAACCTTGATCTGTCCGTGAAGTGTGTCTCAGTTATAGGGCAAGGTCAATAAGTTTGTCATATAGTAATATTTCTAATTCTTGCCTGCGATTTGTTAGTCCATCAGAATTCCATAAAAGAACGGTGAGACAATGTTGGGTAAGAGTCCTTATGGTGCTTGATTGGGAAGGAGTCTGGAAATCATGGAGAGATATCAGAGGTGTGATGAGCGATTTAAAATCAGATAAGAAGGTACCAAGAAGTGTGTACACGTCTCCTGTCAGAAGGAGTAGAAACTTGAGGAGGAATAGGAGGCGGCTGAGGTCCTGCGAGCACACTTGCGTATGACAAATTAGGATTTACAACAGAAGAATGCAGAGGTAAGTGTCCTTGCTGGTGAGGTGATGGCGGCAACTGATTGGCAGGCTGTTGTGTTCTCCGATGGACTGTGAGTTGTGCTCATAAACAGGAGGATGTCTTCGGTTCGTTGTAACCCTCTGTAAATCATGCAACCTTTGTAGCTTTCAGTATGGTCGCCGTTGCAGAGTGCACACCTAGCTGGAATGTTAGGCAACTTACCGCAATCTTGAGTGAAGGGTTCCCCTGCACATTTTACGCATCTTGGTCTGTGCTGACAGTAGCTTTTCGTGTGACCATACTCCTGACAACGCTTGCACTGTACTATTACACGTTCTTATGTGATCCCTCAACTTTAATTTTTGAGTAAAGAAGGGTTTCGATATCAAAAATATCTTTGTTATTTGGTCGAGGTTCGAGATCAACAAAAAAGAGTGGCAGAGTTTGATTGTTGACTGGATGTATCACCGGAGTAATGGTTCGCACCGTGTGAGCGAGCTCTGTGAGTTCTTCCTTGATGAGCTCGACAGGCACACTTCGATGAAGGTGTCGAATGACTACCCTGTAGGCCTTCTCTTCTTCTAGTTGGAAGGTATGATAACCGGCGTTATTCTCCTTGAGGTATCTGATGATGCGTCTGTAAGTGTCACTCTTTTTGACATTAATTACTAAGTCAGTAATCCGCGCTTTGCAAGAAAATGTATCAATCTCTACTAACTGTGATAATGCAGTACATACAGCACATATTGGTTGACATTCTTAACATATATAGGGGGAGGTTTATAGACATGTCTGGGGTGGTGGACGTTGTGGCCTCCATATTTTTTGATCAGCAGAGGAGCAAATGGATTATTTGATAGGACTCCCGGCGGGGCTGTCACGGTCGCTACTGGTTTCTTTGTGATTGTCATTGGTAGTTCACGAAAAACAGTTGGACTGAGAGATGTTTGTTCCTTGGAAGATTGTGAGCGTATGTTCCCTTGCTGCTTGACAGAGCTTTTGGTGCTAGGGATGATGTATTTGATTTTTTTATTTTGTTTAGGCGAGTTGCCAGAAGTACAGGTCCTCTTTTTTAGAGTTACCGACGAAATAGACTCATTGTCTGTGGAACTGTCGCTAATTTCACTCATTAAAGAGGAAAATAGATAAATAAAAAGTTAGTATTTGAAGTCCCTGTGTACACTATTAATACAGAAATATTATTTACAATCTTTATTATATACAATTAGTAATTACTATTTCCACTGTCTAATTTTATACTACTACTTTCAGTTTTCATTTTTATTTCTCTAAATCAATGAGTAGTTTAATAGATTCTGAAGTCCATAAACTTGAAGCACAAATTAGAAGTAGTAATTAAATCACTTAAAACAGGTTATATACACTGCAAACTAAAACGTTTTAAAATAAAGTCATAGAAGTACTAACGGGCAGATCACTGTTTTAAATCAAGAGAGGAATACTCCAAATATCCCTTTGCATAAAATTAGGCAAAAAAGAATACGTATTTTTGAGAAAATTTAAATTTAAATCTGCATTAAAAAAACTTCGCGTCTTGTTTATAATAAAGCAATCAGCTGATTCTAAAATCATAATATAATTTTGGAATTCTAAAAAAATAAGCCAGCTGAGATTGGCAAATTCAATAAATTTTCACATAATCCATAAAGGACCATTAGCCCTATATAAATTACATGGAAATAATAACTGCACAGTCTGTAACTTACAACTTCCGGAAACTACGGAACACTTCCTATTAGAATGTCCAATCTGCAGTCCTTACCCAACCAGGATCCTTGCTCTTTATACCATTAACCAATCAGTTGATAGCCTGTCAATCATCACCACATTAAAGAAAATAGGTTTTTTTTACTACATGGATGGTACTCTCAATCCAGGGCTTTTATCTTAAATGTGTAATGAAATATTCGAGCACACGTTAACAGCTATTAAATATCAATTTTATAAAATCATTATTAACATTAATCTAATTAATAAATAAATAAAAACATATATATATATTGAATCTGGGCGCCTATCTGCCTGGAACTTAAGCCTATGTGGCTTTTATCCCCCAAATAATAAAGAAATAATTATTATTATTTGACGCCATTCAAAATATCTTTATTTTTAGAAAATTATTTATTCACCGGTTTGACTTCTAATAAAAATATTATTATTTCTATAATCATAATATGTTATTACTTAATTCATGATATATATATATATATCTACTTACTTTATTATACTCTTAGAATCATGTTTATTTGTTCCATTATTTTCAAAATTTAAATGCCTAAGATAGTTTACTTAATTTGTATATAACTAGTTTAATTTGTATGAATAATATGAAAACTAAGTAAAAATCATTTTTGTGCAAAAACTCACTATGTATAGAGCAAAATCCTGATTACCAATAAATTTTATTTTATTCTTATATTCGAATTTGTACATTACTTTGTACGGATACTTGGATGGTATATCACCACCCAAAGATGCTTACTTACTCGAAAGGAGTGATTGAGGGAATAAGTTTATTTCAAAATAAACAATGGTCAGAGTATCGACCAAGCAGGCTCAAAACATAACTTGGAACTGATACATTTTATGTCAAAATAGAATAGAGAACAAATATCTGGTGTGAAACACACACACACTACTTTCTTTTATTGCTGTTTACTAAATTGTAAATTGACAAATTTTCTTCACACTTCATAATTTTAGTAAATGTTTACTTGTCTTCAATTTTTATAATAATGGGAGAATCTAAATATAATAAAATGACTTTTCTCTGAGGAATGCATAACCTCCTCCCCTTCCCAAAACTTCTCGGAAAAAGTTTTTCAACAAAAGTGATGTTTCTGTATTCATAGTTAGTGTGACAACGTTAATGAAATCGGTGTTTTTATGGAGAAAATCGTAAAAAATAACTGGAAAAATTGTTCAGTAACAGCCCGAAACCATTCGTGTTTGATGCGGTGGCAGTACCTAAAGGGAATACCAAGTTTGAGCTTTCTGCGATTTTTCCTTTTCGAGATATTCTGTCAACACACACACACACAGACCATTGTCTAAAGACAATGTTTTTATACTCAGGGGTCTCCTCGAAACATATATTTCCGGTTAAAAACTCAATTCTATAATCAGGCACGATCGCACTACTTCCTCTTACTAGGAGGAGTAAGAGAAAGTAAAAATAATAAAATAAATCGCGAATAAACGGTCGTCATAATTCTCTTTTTTCTTCTGTAGATGTCCTTGATTTCATTAAATTTATATAACATACTTTGAACATGACATTATGTCTATTATAGAGAATAAAAATAATCAAAAGCAGACTTTAAAATCTATAAATATTATATACGATACTCGCATACAGATCTTAGTTGAAAACTAAGCACACGTTTAAATAGTAGTGAAACAGCTTTAAGTATAAGTTTAGTGTCATGTTCGTGATAAACAGTTATTAGTAAAAAAGTACATCAGAAACTATCTGACCTTTTTACTCTTTACCAACTATTAACAATAAAAGTAGAATTACTAATAAATTCTAGATTATTTTTAGGTCTGTAGTAAATATTAAACTAGCAATCATTGTATGTAGTTAATGTAAACGTGGTACATATATATGATATTTAATGTAATTCATTAATCGTAAAAGTTAATAAAAAATTAATACATATATATACGTATATTTGTTCAAGTTCATTTTATAAATATATATATAAAGGGGTGAGACCGTTTTCCAATAAAAAATCACTTTTTATTACATTTTGTTAATATTTTATTAATGGTAAAAATTTAGCCCATTATTATTAAGTGTTGTAAGCCATTTTTTTGCCAACTGATAACTCGCTGATACCATTCCCTGGGTTTCCTTGGGAATCAAAAAACTCCTGCACTCCAGTTTCAACTTCAGTGGAGTTATTAAATTTTCTCCCGCAAAGAAAGTGCCTTAGACTGAGACAAATGGTAGTATGGATAGAGCTAAGTCCGGACTTAAGCCTGGACTAAAGGAGTTCCAGAAAACGCACAACATCGACTTTTTCACAAATTAACCTCTTGCACCACCGGAAATGTCCGTAAATCCACTTCTCATTCATGTCACTATTCTTTTGTAGAGGAGCATCTGAAATTGATTTTTTAAGAGAAGTAGGCAAGTATCCATTCTCCTGGCTGGCAAATTCATGTAACTCTATTCTTCATCTCCTTTTTACCTTTTCCTTAGCATGGAGATGACAGCTAACAGTAGCATCGGACACTGCTAGTTCTGCAACAAGCGCACGACTACATATGGTTGGATTGGATTTTGGCAACATCCCTTAAAGCCACATCAACGTCACACAATGGCTCCCTGAACCTGTCTTTCTTTTTACTATGATATCACCACTATTAAATTTTTGAAATCAACGCCAGGCAGGGCGCTGATCAAGGACGGACATCTTTCCCTTCGAATTCACATATGGCATGCGTGAAAGCGTTAGTAGCTGTAAAGTGTTTTTTTCCAGTAGAGACGTAAAATTACTAATATGTGATAAGACACAGGTCATGGTTTTCTAATGAAGTTCATACTTGAACTGACTACTTGAAGGGGTCATAATGTGCCTAGAAATACAATAAAGAACCAACCATCACCACAACCAACCACCACCACAACAAACACACTAAAGAGTCTAAAAAGTATCGTTTTTGTAAATTTCAGACATATATCTTGTGCATGGGAACTTGTTGAGTTAGAAAAACGGTTATTAGCCATCAACTTGTCACGAATAAACTAAATTGAAACTCACAAAGCATTCGTAATTAAATGGAGCCAGGAAATAAGAACTAGGCAGCCTCAAGATAAGGGATGTGATCCTGCCAGAAGTACGACCGCAAATCTAAGAGAAGTGGTCAAAAGTCTGGTGAGAAACATACACGGATTTTCTCTTACTACAAACAGTGGTTAGTTACACTAGTCTTTAACTATAGGTAGTTGAGAGCCATACATGACTTAGTTTAGGGACAGGTAATTAATGTGACTATGTAGTAGACCGCACGACACTGCCGTCCTCCAGAAACATACACGGATTTTCTCTTACTACAAACAGTGGTTAGTTACACTAGTCTTTAACTATAGGTAGTTGAGAGCCGTACATGACTTAGTTTAGGGACAGGTAATTAATGTGACTATGTAGTAGACCGCACGACACTGCCGTCCTCCAGAAACATACACGGATTTTCTCTTACTACAAACAGTGGTTAGTTACACTAGTCTTTAACTATAGGTAGTTGAGAGCCGTACATGACTTAGTTTAGGGACAGGTAATTAATGTGACTATGTAGTAGACCGCACGACACTGCCGTCCTCCAGGAAAATACAATTAGAAATACTAGTTGTGTTATTTAAAGTTTTTAAGACTCAGAAACCAACTAAAATCAAGTTTCCCGAAAGAAATATTCAAAGAAAATTGATAGGTATTTGCACTAATCATTCAAATTTAAAGAATATTGTTATAATCACAATCGAATAAATTTAAAAACTCGGAATCCTATTCTGTAAAACACTTAGGTTATCTGGGGTGGTGTCGCCTAAATCTGAAGCTGAAACAACACTCTAAACTGTACAAGTACTAATACTTTCTCTTACTAAAAATACTAAGAGGAAGTATTGCGATCGTGCCGCAATTTCGAAATTGAGTTTTCACCAGAAATAACGTTTTGAGGTCCTCTGGGTCCAAAAAAATGGTTTTTAGAAAAGGACCTGTGTGTGTCTGTATGTTGATGCGTGTGAAAAGAATATCTCAAAAAAGAAAAGTTGCAGGAAAATCGAACTGGTAATCCGTTAGGTACTACCGCAACAGCCACGAAGATTTTGGGCAAAATTCATCAACCGGAAGTACCACTTATTGACTATTTTTTCCAGTTAATTGTGATTCTCTCAAAAACAGCTCCTACGATTTTCTTGCTGCTTGCAATATCAACTAGACATGCAAACTGTACAAAATTTATTTCTCTGGGAAAATCCATTTAAGCGCACATCTGGGAGAGAGGTGGGGTTGTGATTTGCCCTATAGTGCTATTTCAGTTATTACAAAATTCTATCATCAAAATAATATTAATTAGAATTAAATATACCGCGAGTTTGAAAAAATCGGCAGACCAGAAGTGCGCTTTACTGAATGTAGTTTTTAGTGTTCTGATATTTTCTCTAAAATAGCTCCAACGATTTTCTTTGAACATGGTATATCAACTAGACATTCAACATGCTGCAACTTTTATTTCAAACAATACTCCGAAAAAATTCATTTAAGGAGAATACGTTGGGTTATGTTTTCCTTCAATGTGCTATACAATTCTGCCAACTAAATAATATTAATTAGAATTATATATAGTGCCAAAATTTTCAGTTTGAAGAAAATCGGTTGAGCGGAAGTGCGACTACACTGAATAGATTTTTCAGTGTTTGTTAGTTTTTCCATAAAAGTGCGGACGGTTTTGAACACTAATAATAATTGTAAGTGTGAAGAAAGTTTGCCATTTCGCAGCAAGAGAAAGTCGTGTGAGTGTTTTGATTAAGATGAACTAGATATTGATTGAATAGCTCGTTCAATTCTTTGTGGACTGCGCTTCCTACATAAAATTAAGGACAATAGATATAATGAATAGTTCCTAACTCCAGGTCTAAGAAAAAGTTTTCTAACTGAAACTTCGAATTACTTCAAGAAATTTTTGTCGGTTTTAACTTGAATTCAATTTTGTCCTACTAGTATAAATGGCCAAATACAAAATGGCGGGCTTACATTGACTCTTGCAGTTCCACCTCTTTTGCCTTCTTTTTCAACAATGGAATGAAAATTCTGAGTTTTTTCTTTATAGCTCACATTAATTATATAAAACAATTAACAATATGTTAAGAATAACTTGATATTTTGCAATTTTCTTATAAACAAAATTAATTGCACAATTCGTTAATTTATAAAATACCTATGAAGGCAAAATTAGTAAAACAATTCTAATCCAGTTTCTTCAATGAAATATGCCCATCACAGTATAGAACAGAAGGTGTAAAATGTGGGCGTGGTCAACATGATAATTGCAAATTTGTGATTGGCCTAAAATACACCCGAATTTCTCAACCTTCTGTTTTATACTGTAATTATTTAAAGCTAAATAATTTTTTTTAAGAACTAGTTTAGAATTTTTTTACTAATTTTCCCTTCGTAGGTAGATTATAAATGATCAAATTGTGCAATAACATTTTTTTACATAAAACAATTCAAAAAATCAAATTATTTCTAACATAATATTTAAATGTGACTATTCAGGAAAAATTCAGAATTTTCATTCCATTTTTTAAAAAGAAAGCAAAAGAGAATTAGGCAGAAATGCAGTGTAAGTCCGCCATTTTGTATTTGGCCATTTATCCTAATAGGAAAAAATGTAATTGATGTTAAACAGCCACAAAAGTTTTTCTAATGAATTCATAATATTGAGTTGAAAAACTACAATAATAATAATAATAGTGTATTTATTATAAACTCGTTAAAAATAAAATACAATGAATAAATAAAACAAAGTAATAATATCTTCCAACACAAAACTAAACCTGAAATATACACAAAATAAAAAAAACAAAAACAAAAAAAATTAAACTTATTTCTAGTAATAAAAAATAAAAATACACTTTTCAGCATGGATAAATATCCGTCTGCCGAGTTGCTAACTTTCATTAATTAGACATTCAGAATCAGATAGTAATATCTGTTATGCTTATTGTACATACATATCAATAGTTAAATTCCTCTATTAAAGCTCTTCTATATGCCAGTGCCGCCCTTAAATAATTTACCAATCTAGACCAATCCCTCCCATTAAGGACATCGCAAACCTCGTCAACTGAGAGCATGCTCTTTTTTAGATATTGCGCTCTAAAGGGCGCCAATATCGGACATATCCCAAAGAAATGTATAATGTCCTCTGTTACCTTCAATTTTACATAAAGCACATAATTGGCAGGCCCCTGGATCAAATGGTCTATAATTAAGGTTGAGAGCTTCTGACCTTGCTTGCAATATAAGCTTGGCTTCCTTAAAAGGCCTACTTCTAATATATCCACAATTGTAATCCAGTTTCGGGTAAATTTTATGATACCGCCCCTCTCTTGCTTTCAACACCGCATTCAGTTTATCTTCCGTTTCTAGTTTATTTTTGAAAAACTATGGTTAGGCCGGAGTTTTAGCTATTCATTATATTGTCCTTAATTTTTTGACGCGGTCCACAAATTAATGTAAGAGTACTGTAAAGATGGTACTATAAAGATCCTAGTATGAGCTGGTTCAATCAAAATCTAGTTTCTTGCAACTACATAAAAAACGGAATCGAAATAATTATTAATGCAATTAAGCAATTAATTATAATTAGAAGAAGCGTTATACATTAGAATTCATAAATCTAGATTCTATGTAATTAAGTAAATTGGGGTAAGAGAAAGTCATGTGAGTGTTTCATATCAGATTTTTTTTACTTTCTCTTACTGTGAGCAAGAAGAAGTATTGTAATCGTGTCAAATTTTCAATATCGAGGTTTCCCCAGAAATACATGTTTTGGGGTCGGTCCACCGCGGCAAATAAAGTGGTTTTTAGAAATTGGTCTGTGTGTGTATATGTATGTGGAACAGCATATTCCAAAAGCAAAAAATTGCAGAATGTTCAAACATAATATTTCGTTTAATTGCTACCAGTAGACCTGAGAATGAGGTTTTCGTAAAATTCGTTCAACTTGAAGTGTATCTTTACTGAACGGTTTTTTTCAGTTTTTTGTTCGTTTCTCAATAACGACTCCAACGATTTTCTTTAAATTTTAAATTACATCTACACATACAAAGAGACTAAACTTTCATTTGTAACATTTCTCCGGGAAAATTCATTTAAGGGTAATTTTGGGGAGAGATGGGGGTCCTGATAGAAATGCTATTTCAGTTTGCTACACATTTCTACCATCTATAATATTAATTAGAATTAAATATGTTTCTGAAATTCCGAGTTTAAAGAAAATCGGATGACCGAAAGTGCTTTTTTACAGAAAAGTATTTTACACTTTTCTGCTTTTTCCAGAAAACGGCTCCAACGATTTTCTTTAAACTACACTTATAATGAGCAACAATATTTATTTGCGACATTTCTCCAGGATGTCATTTAAAAGGACTTTTGTGGGTGGCGGTTGGGGTTATGTTACCTTTAAAGCGCTATCTTAGTTTATTATACAATTCCACCATTTAAACAAAATTAATTGGAAATAAATGTATTACCGAAATTCCGAGTTTCATGAAAGTTATAAAACTGGAAGTGCGTTTTTACGGAAATGTTTCTTCCAGTTTGTGCGGTTGTCTCCATAAAAACACCTGCAAATATCATTAAATTTGGTAGAGACTAACTATAAAATTTTTCATTTTCAGTTTTGTGAATCGCAGTAAGAGAATGTTGTGTGATGTTCACACCAGATTTAAATAAAATAAAAAAAAATGGATGTAAGCATAGTTTGGTGGTCTGTATTTTTAGTCACATTCGAGTATCTTAAACTACTTTGAAAGTAATATACATGATTTAATTGTACCATCATAATAGTATTAAATAACTTAAAACATCATCATATAAATATTAATCCAATCAAATACAGTCCACAACATAAATATCAACATCAATTTTCGCAATTGGAGACAAAATATTAAAAAAATTGTAGCGGAAGAAAGAAATAAAAGAAAACAGTAGTTTTGAAAAATAGTTTAGAATATTTTATAGTTTGAAAAATCTAATTTTGTTAATATTTTTAAAGTATCTTAGTGCAGTGAAAAGAGTCAGGTACTGTAGTTTGGGGTCATTGCTATTAGGGAAACAAAGGTACAAAAATTATTATACAATACCACTTTGCCAACTGTTTTGTTAGACAGTCTGCATTCTGCTTTCATAGCCAGAACACTTGCTTCAGGAATCGCTCTCTTAAGCTCATGCCAGTGATAGAGATTTGCATTTATTCGAGATCATTTATTAAGAGACACTTTTGCTGTAGACACCGAAGCAGAGCATTGTTTTTCGCTCTCATAGCATCAGTGCATATTAATAAGTTAATAATTTATTTGCAAATAACTTGTAGTTATTATTTTAATAGAATATATTTATTGTTAGCAGTGGTGACTACTTTCTTATTACTAATACTTCTCTCCTAAACATATATATATACTTACAAGCCCTTTTACTAAACCGCTCGTGCTACTAAAAACATACAACACAACATCACAAAAACATTTCATTGGTGCCAGCTGTTTGGGATATATTTTCAACCAGAATCCAAAAATTAACGAGTACGTACAATTTTCAATTTACTAATTAAACAAATTATCCATCAGATAATTTTATTGATTTTTTTTCTCAATTATTTTCTCAGCGGTAATATCTTAAATATTTCCGATTATTGAATGTTCTAGTGAATTTCATTTTTAACTTTTTGTAATTGAACCACTTTATCCCAATCCCTTGTGAATTTTGAATTTATGAGTGTTCTTAATAGATCGCAAATTTTAAAGATATTACGCGATAATAAACTTTTTGTTGGAGGGAATTTAATCCAATTACGTAGACGCCTTGAAAAATATAAACTTTCCCCAAGTACTAATTCTCTTGTTTCCAAAATGTACAAGATTAATGGACTAGATATGGGCATCGACGCTGCCTTAGAATATTTACTTGCTCAGCAGCAATTACCAAATCCTCCAGCCACCCCTAACAATCAACCTGCTAGCCCCTTGAGAAATTTACAATTATTAATAGTTTGCCCACATTAGATGGCGAAAATTCAGCGGTGTTTCAGATTTCCTAGACCAAATTAGCCATTGTGCTAGCCTTTCTGGCTGGGACGACGCTGCAAAATTAGAAATACTAGCACTTAGGCTCTCACGGTCTGCGAAAATATTTTATGATACGCAGAAAGATGAATTACAACGCCAGGGTACAATCATAACGTATACTCTAATCTCAGAACGTATTCTAACTAGATTTGGAAAAGAAAAAACCCCTCTAGTCCTCTTACAACAGATGACTAATATTCAGTCTCTACCCACAGAGCCTCCTGAAACCTTCGCGGATAGAATTAGACATATCCAGTCCGCCATTAGCCTAAAAGCTCAAGCTAACCCACTCGAGGCCTTGCATTCTATTTTAGACAAACTGGCCACTGATGCGTTTCTAAGGTCACTTCCTCAACGCTTCGTAATGAGGTACGAACAAAGCTACCTCCAAAATTAGACGAAGCACTTTCTTATGCCAATGCCCTAAAGGAAGTGCAGGCTTCGGAAATAAACCCCACAATTTTCGCTTTCACTTCGAAAACTTCTAATCCTCGCACACCCCCATCTCCATGTCGTTTCTGCGGACAAATGCATTTCCACAGAGAATCGAAATAAAAGTCAGAAGCCACCATTAAAACCAACTACCACTCGTAGAGTTTTTAATCTAATAAAGAACAGGCCATGCCGCCATTGTTCCGGTCCACATCTTGACGTGGACTGTACAAACAAATTTTAATATTCCTAGACATTTTAATCACCGAGTAAATAATCGCTATAATAATCATAATCTTTTATAGTAATAATAGTAACGCTCGATTAATTCAAATAATCCACGATTTAACTCTTATCCAGATAGATCCCAATATAATCAGAATAATATTAATATAACGAAACTAGTAATAACTTCCAAAGTAGGCCCACTTGCCAATTTTGTTCAAAATTTGGACATACGGCTCGTAATTGTTTCCAAATACAGCCCAAAACGAGTTAGCCCTCGTCGCTTTCTCGAACACCTGATATTATGACCATGGCTATCATACCTGCTTCACCAGTTCTGACTAACCAGGTGATATCTAATTATGGTATCACGTCCGTTCAATTACATGTGGACAATGTCGAAATTTCCAATTTTTCTGGCGAATTCATAGTTTCGCAATTAAAAGGCAATTTCCAATTAATACTTGTAGAAACGTTCTTACAGCGCAATCATTAATTTGTGCACCGTATCTAGCACTTAATAAATTCAACATTCAATTTTCAAATAGCACTCAAACGCACCAAATTAATAATAATCGCTAGGTTTACTAAAAACTCTGCAGCTAGCCACAAAATTTCAGTGCCACCTCGCGCACACATAATACATAATACAAGAATACATTGAATCTCTTAAAATTATTCTCACTCTATCGCACTACTCAAACTCTACATACTATACCTCATCTATATATATTCTATGTAAGAATTTTGTTAGTCTTAGAACAAAAATGTGTAAAGTGTATTGATATATTTAATTTAGTTGTTGCAATTATGGACATATTATTTTTGTTTCAGCACTGAAAACTCTCGTAACATGAGTTATAAACTTATTCAACCATTTGATGTTTGTAATTATTGTATTGTATATTTCAATATTTTTAAATAATAATTTACAATTTACTTTATTTTGCAGAAACCAAGATGACCACGTGAATTTGTTTAATATTTTTATATGTTAATATTGATGTTTTTTATTATATTTGCTTAATTAATTAAATTTTTTCAGTTCGCCTAAAAAGAAATTGAATAAGTGTAATAAGTGTATTTGTAATTGTGTTTTGTCTATCCTTGTATTTTAATGTTATATTTTTGTAATACTTAATTGTTTTCTTGTATTGTTAATTTATGTTAAAGGTATCTAGAAAACACAGCATAGCTGAAGAGCTCATGGAATACAAACGGCCCAAATATGTATACATACCCCACAAACTATCTACTTCAATAGCTAATTAGTAAAATATGTCTTAGTTATAAGAATTTTATATAAAATTGAGTGTCCAATAATGTTTTTATGTTAGCTGTAACAATTTAAAAATTTTAAATTTCTCTTTTGCAGATCCAAACATCATCATCTACACCATTGCATGTGCATGAATGTAATTGCAAGAAAATTGCATGTTAGTTAATACTGCATGTTACTTGTGAGAATTTTATCAAGTATTTATGTGTAAATTAATTTTGTGTATGAATGAATTAGTTGCAGATACAAAAGGAACAGATACTCAACTTCGGATTCCTCATAATCCTGCTATCGCACATTCTTGCGCCTGCTGCTCGCAAAAATAAACTCACATAAAACTAAACTTAACTAAACAAACAAACATTTAAACTAATAATGAATAGATGAATTCACTACGTATACTAAATTACCACAAACAACTACATACTGAGAACTATCACAATTATAACCTACGATCTAAGACTACACAAACTGAAAATTCTATATATCTGTTTGCAAATGCAACAGTTATTTGTTTTGTACAATGTACAATCAGGTTAACAATTTTTATTCCACAAGATGAACACCAACTAACTACACGTATTTCCAAAGGGAAACGACATAAATATAAACAAATATGCCTGCACATGCAGCAATTAATAAATTAGACATACAAATATTATTTCAAGATGGACAAGAAATGGACGCCAATTGGACTTATTCCAAATAGGAAACTCACAAACTGCACAAAATTTTCAAAGGGAAATAAAATAACTGCACGACATTTCCAAAGGAAATAAACTAACACCACAGCATTTCGAAAGGGAAATTGACTAACAACGCAACATTTCCAAATGGAAATGGATCAACAACACAACATTTCCAAATGGAAATTGAAAACACACTTAATCACATAAAAACAAACAAATCTTTAAATAAAATCTTAACACTTTATCTTAGTAATTAGCTCTCTTGTGTTTTAAAAACCTTATTCATTACCCTTCCTTCATTTTTTTTTTGTTGTATTGCTTATCACCACACTAATAAATAGATTTTCGTGGTGCTATATATGTTTTAAAAATATATGAAATCTTATGTCTAGTTTAATTATACTTATTCACTTAAATTTTATTGCTATACATTTATTATTTATTTATTATTATAAATTTTTCTATAATGTATCTATATGTTAAATCGTTTTTGAATTATTTAAGAATATTTTCGTTTATATAGAATCACTTCAAGAAAAACATATGCATTTTCGTTTATATAGAGTCATATTAACAAAAACACATATATGCATATAGAGTCACTTCAAGAATTCCAGAAATTGTATGCATCCCTACAGCACCATCACTCAGAAGCCTATATTGATCGCCTTGCCAGTTACTTCTTCATCAGCAACACTCGCCAAGCAGTGTTTGCCAATCAGCCTACCACCAGGGCAACGCTCATCCACTCAAGCAGCGTTCGCTCGAGAAGAAGACGTTTCTCACCAGAGCAGCGCTCACACATTCAAGCAGCGTTTGCTCCAGAAGAAGATGCCTATAGTGTACTGTACACAACTACTTTGCAGAGGTTACACACACGCCTCTCGCCTTACCAGAAGATAACTTTCAAGCCTCTACAACTGCAGATTACCTCCCAAATTTTTCGTGCCGAAAAATTTCTCCAGGAGGGGGGATAATAAAAGAAAGAAATAAAAGAAAATAATAGTTTTGAAAAATAGTTTAGAATATTTTATAGTTTGAAAAATCTAATTTTGTTAATATTTTAAAGGTATCTTAGTGCAGTGAAAAGAGTCAGGTACTGTAATTTGGGGTCATTGCTATTAGGGAAACAAAGGCACAAAAATCCGTTAAATTAATACAATACCACTTTGCCAACTGTTTTGTTAGACAGTCTGCATTCTGCTTTCATAGCCAGAACACTTACTTCAGGAATCGCTCTCTTAAGCTCATGCCAGTGATAGAGATTTGCCTTTATTCGACATCATTTATTAAGAGACAGTTTTGTTGTAGAACCGAAGCAGAGCACTTGTTTTTCGCTCTCATAGTATCATTGCATATTAATAAGTTAATAATTTATTTGCAAATAACTTGTAGTTATTATTTTAATAGAATATATTTATTGTTAGCAGTGGTGACTACTTTCTTATTACTAATACTCTCTTATACATATATACATACAAGCCTTTTACTAAACCGCTCGTGCTACACACTACCACTTCTCTACAACACGTCCATACCAAATACATTTCAAAATATTTCTGTTAAACAGTTATATTTACAAATATTATTTTTATTGGCTATAAATTTAACGATTTTTTTGAATTAAATAAATGTTCAGTATGGGATTGCATGATGTATTTTATATGTTTCAATTAAGACATAAAACACATCCAACGGGGTCTGTTATACGATTGTACGAATAAATAGAGATAAGCGGAAATTGTACCCCGTTTTTTTTATAGTTCACTTCCCGTTCTTTTTTTTTTTTTTGGCTCTGTCGCCCGTCTCCGGCCATACATACATGAAATGAGTGTTGTCATCGGTACTGATGGCATTATACCCTCCCGTTCTTCTTCTTTGTTGCAGTATCCGCAAATATTTATTGCTGTGTTTTCCCTCACCCATTACAGCGAATGTATTTTTTAAAAAAAGATCTTTCCCTTATCAATATTTTACTTTTCCATCTCAGAATGTTTAGGTGACTATTCACTAAAACATGACACACGGACACTCTCGGACCCATCTATATGAAACGATTGATTCATAACTGACCAATATGACATTCCATAAATCTATAAACCTTTAAACATTCACACTAAAATTTCAAATTATGTTTTTACTTTCTCCTAGTGCTGTAAGTAGAGGATGTCTTGCGAACGTATAAAATTTTCGATCTCCAGTTTTCACTGGAAATACACGTTTTGAGGTTTTCTGAGTCCAAAAAAATGGTTTTTAGAAATTGGTCAATGTATTTGTGTATGGGAACATCATAGCTCAAAAACGGAAAATCGTAGAAAGAATCGTAAACTTGGTCATAAACCATGGGATCTGACATATCTGACAAAATTTCTCAACCGGAAGTACCACACTTTACTGAATGGATTTTTCAGGTTTGTTTGCAAATTTTCCCGAAAATGGATCTAACAATTTTCCTTAAATTTTCTTAAAATTAAATCCAAAATTCCAAATTTGGAATTGAACAGTTTTTGGAATTGAACAGAACGCTGGCCATCCAACAGTGAAAATTCCCAACTACCAGTTTCACCAGAACTTTATCTTCTTTTGAATTTTGAGAATTCAGTATAACATCAATATTTTCATTAATAATTATAACAGCCGTTCTTATTATATTATTACCTTTATAATAAATTTTATAATTTAAAGGAAAGGATGAAATTTTATTTGCTACAGTGTAAGGCTCTAGTATTATTGCAACGTCTATTTTGTTAGAATTTATAAAATTTATAAGTACTTGGTGCGCTCTATTGGATCGTCTGAGATTTATTTGAACTATCGAAATTTTAGTTAAAGTATTGGAAGTTTGTTTTGTTTTGTTTATAGGCCATAATCGATGTTACTCTTTTTAATGTTTATTTTGTAAATATAACAAGGGCAGGTAGTACTGAGCGCTGTATGTTTAGTATCCACTTGTTTATCACTGGATGAATACAATTTACGCATAAATATTCTGTTTCTCGGGCAGTACACTCTTTAAGTGAATGTTTCGCGGAGCAAAGTGGACAGGTGAGTGTTCCCTTACACTGTGAAGTGTGGTGACCAAATTCATTGCAGTTATAGCAACGACTAATTGTCAAATGATCCACTACAGAACACGCAGCCCATTTTAATTCTTCTTACAATAAACAACTTACATAAGTTTGCATTTACCTCAATAATTAGAAACCTATTACCTCTTTTATTATTAAACAAATTTTTAATTTGAATCGTATCACTATCATTAATTATTTCTTCATTTTGTGTTTTTATTACATCTATTGCATTTCCCATTGTGATTTCTTCCGGTATATTACTTACTTTTAGTCTTGGTAGTATTTTGTTTATTTTACTAGCGTGCAGTTCCTTTTTACAGACTTTATTTACTGCTTCACACAAAGTTTCAACTTCATTTTTGGTTGTACATTCTATCATAAAGCTGCCATTAGAAATTCCCTTCATATTTTGAATACCTAATTTTAGTTTACAGGGATCAATCTTTTCTTTTAAAATTTTTTTTGTTTCATTGCTAGTTTGTTCTTTATTTGGTTTTATAACCGCCTTAAATGAGACTTTCTTAAACTTATCCACTGACCTGTTTACTGATGGTGTTAATACTTTGTGCGCATAGGTGACTTTCCGCTCCGAAGTGTTATTCATTGCCACCAGTTTTCTATTTAATTCACTTATAACTATTATGCACTCCATTTAAAGTTTGAACAGCTGACAAAATATCTTTTTTTAATTCGTTCTTTAAATTACCACTCACAACTGTAACATTTTTTAATATATTTATAGCACAATTAAAACTTTGTTCATTGTCGTCCGCCATCTTTTTGGTGTGTGTGTGTGTGTGTGTGTGTGTGTATATGTGAACAGCATAGCTCAAAAACGAGAAACCATAGAAAGTTGAAACTTGATATTCCGTTTATGTATCACCATGGCATCTGGCAGAACGTTATCAAAATTCCACAACCGGAAGTACCACTTTACTAGTTAATTTTTTTATTTTTTTGCGATTTTCTCAAAAATAGCTCCAACGATTTTCTTTAAGCTTGGTATATTAGCAACACATACAAAGTGCTACAACTTTTTTTGAAACATTTCTCCGGGAAAATTCATTTAAGGACACTTTTGGGGGAGGGCTGGGGTTAGGTTTTCATCTAAAGTGCTATTTCAGTTTATTAGACAATTCTGTCATTTAAATAATGTTAATTAGGATTAAATATGTTGAAAGAAATTCCGAGTTTGGAAAAAATCAAATACCGGAAGTGCATTTACTTTACCACTTAACTAAATAATTTTTGCACTTTTTGCGATTTTCTCAAAAATAGCTCCAACGACTTTCTTGAAACATCCCATATAAACTAAACATACAAAGATCTACAACTTTTATTTGAAACATTTCTCTGGCAAAATTAATTTAAGGGCACTTTTAGGGGAGGGGTAGGGTTATGTTTTCTCTAAAGTGCTAACTATCATAGTTGATAAAGTATAATTGGATGTTAGATTATACAATTCTATCACCCAAACAAACTTAATTAGAAATAAATAGATGGCCTAAATTCCGAGTTTCAAGAATTAGTTAACCGGAAGTGCGCTTTTACTGACTCGTTTTTTTAGTTTTCGACGAATTTCATTCAATTTGGTACACAAACTATAAAATTTATGAATTTTGAGAACTGGAGTAAGAGAAAGTAGTGGAGTGTTTCACACCAGATTTTCTTACTTTTTGTTAGTGCTGTTAAGAGAAAATATTACGATCGTAAACAATTTCTTCAAAAATCGTTCAATGGGCTATCACTTTTATTTGAACTTTTTTCAGGGAAATTTGCTGGACACCACAATGGTGCACGATGGAGTAGGGTGATTTCCAAGCAGGGTAAAGAAAAAAATCTTACAGGCGTGGTAGAAAGTATATTAACCAGTGTGGTGCGAGGGGATGGACTCTTAGGCAAGAGCAGCGGGCAGTGGAGATGGATGGGATAAGAAGGATAATTAGGATATCCAAAATTAGGATTCCAAGAAGATCTGAATAACTTGTGATACATACATTATTTGATAGACGACAAAATATTCAATGAAGTTATTCACAGTGACATCAGGCGTTCGTGGAAAGATGAACAGAAAATGCTCCATTTCACAATTAGACCCTTTCTCAAGTGCTTAATTTTTTTTTTACCTTGTTTGCATTAATTTTAAAATTACTGCTGGGGAGGATATAGAAAGAATAAGAGGTGCCCCCGTCGACCACATGCCATACTCCCTCCTCCCACAACTATCCCCTGGGCAATTCCCAACATTGCTTGATTTGTGTATTATATTTACACAATGGGTCTGAAAAAAAGAAGAAATGATTTATAAAATTTAGTTTTTGCTCTAGCGAGCGTGTGTGTGTATGTGCGTGCGCGTCTATGCAAACAGCACAACTCAAGCATGAAAATTTACAGAAATTTTAAACTTGACATTCCCTGGGGATTGCTTACGGTTAAAAACCGTTAACAGAAATTATTATCAACCGGAATCATTATATTTTGTTGTGCCCCGATTTTATAGATAACAGTTCCAACCATATTGTTTTAACTTTATTGTAGCCCGAATATATTTTTGTGTTCGCTGTGATATAAGATTTTCCGCTGGAATGCCAGTTAAAATGGGAACATCGTATGTCATGGAGAGTCTCCAGCAGTTCCCCCCCCCCCATTTTACGTTTATATGTGACATAAAACCAATTAAATATTTCAATAAAATTCCAAATTTTAAATGAGAATCACTGTAATAATTGAAGTCCTGTAAAGAGACCAGTCGCGTGAGTGTTTGACACCAGAAATTTGTTCAGTTTATTCTGAAAGTGATAGCTCTCTGTATGTATAGTTAGTATAACATGTAGAAGGAAATGGACGATGCTGATCGTCTGGCCAAAGAAGGCACAGAAGATCCAGAAGAAGGCAGAGCAGAAGATCGTCTGGGAAGAAGGCAGAAGCAGCCAGACGTCCCCAAGACTATGGTTCCATAAAAAGATCAATTCGTGGCAAAATTAGGGAGGTAGTAAAAGAAAAGCACGACCAGCTTGCCCTTGACAAGCAATGAAATAACCTTCCTCAATGGCGGACGGTAGTAATTCCAAGTGTTCTCTATGCCGAGAAATTATAATTAAAAGTGATTTCTTTGTGATGTGTGGAGGTAAATGTGGTATAATAAAAATATTTGGAACAAAGTGAACAGCTGCACTGGCTCTGTGGTTCGTGTGATAGCTTTACTGTTAATTTAATAAGAAAATTAATGACGAATGTTATCTCTTTAACGGAGGAGATAAAAAATTTAAAAGATATAGTAAAAAAATCAGGTGACTCTGACAGTACGTGCAACTGCACTCCACTATTGTCTACAATTTCCACTGAAATTGTTCAAGTTACTGAAAATCAGATCTGTTTACAAAAAGAAATTGAACATCTCAAAAGTTCTAACTTAGCTCAAAAACCCTTAGAACCAGAAAAAAATGTAATTCTAGTAAATGAAAGGAATATAACAGCTCAGAGAGGAAGATTTTCTGGTAAAAACAACAATTTTAAAAGGTCAGAACAATCTGAAGAAAGCATAACTATGCCAGAATTAACACTGCAAATAGACTTGCATGAACAAGAGGAGAAAAAGAAGAGTGCACCACTTAAACAAAGATATGTGGATATTGTGAAAGAAGGAAAACACGAAGTAAATACCGCAGAGGAAGAGAAGGAAGGATGGAATGAAGTAGTAAATAAAAGAAGTAAAAGAAAGGAGCATAGAAGAATTATAGTTGGAACATCCGAAAAAATAGATGAGCTAGTGGGAGTCAAGAAAGCTTGGCTTCATCTTGGCAAAGTACAAGAAGGAACCTCTGCAGAACAAGTTGAAAATTTTCTTAAAAAACACTTTCCTAAAACTAGCGTATCAGTTACGAAACTGCAGTCGAAGGGAAGCAACTGTAGTTTTAGGCTAGGTGTAGATTTCAACATGAAAGATAGTTTGATGGAAAGTAACGTATGGCCTCAAAACGTCACCATTAGACGTTTTTTATTCCTCAGACGAGTGGGAATATTCCCACAAGAAAAATAACGGTCTACCATCAAAATGTTCAAGGATTAGGCAACAAGACTACATTGATGGAAAGTGTGTTCATTGAAAAAGGTTTTGATGTGGTTTGTGTTTCGGAGCACTGGTTAACAAAAGAAAGAATTAATACATGTGTTCCCAGTGGCTATGAATTGGCGACTTACTTCTGTAGGTCTAAGGCTCAGCATGGAGGAGCTGCCATATTCGTTAAATCTGGATATACATATAATGTTTCTACAAACATTAACCAACTCTCTATTGAATGTGTTTGCGAAATTACTGCAATTGAACTAAATAATATTGTAGTAGTCTCAGTTTACCGTCCACCATCTTCTGATTTGAATCTTTTTTTTAATATTATATCAAATTTATTAAATAATTTAGTAAATTTTAATAAAAAAGCTGTGATATGTGGTGATTTTAACATAAATATTTTAAGCAATAGTAGGATAAGTTTAGAGTTTGGATATCTATGATGAATGTGATTTTAACATAAATATTTTAAGCAATAGTAGGATAAGTTTAGAGTTTGGATATCTATGTATTGTTATGGCTTTATTTTAAGTGTAAATAGTCCAACTAGAATAGATTCTTGCCTAGATAATGTTATTATTAATTTAGATGTAAATACTTATCATGTAGATATAGTAAACTATCATATTAGTGATCATTTAGGCAAATCCATAGATATAAGTTCAGATATCGGTAACAAAGGTGACTGTGATATTAAAAGAATTATATATAGACCATTTAAGAAAGAACAACTAGATATTTTTAACTATATGTTACATGGAATTGATTGGGATACTTTACTAAATTTTGATAATGTTAATGTAAATTTTAACGTTTTTATTAATACCCTTATATATTTTTATAATATCTGTAATCCACAAGTGTGTATAAGATTCAGAAAAAATAGTATATACTGGTACAACTCAGAGTTACGAGAAAAGAAACGGAACTTAGAATTAATTTATGACTTAGCTAAAAGTGGCAAAGCCGATTTAATTCAGAAGTATAACATATTAAAAAAGAATACAGAAAGCAACTAAAGATGGCAAAGCTATCAGCTAATAATAATCTTGTTATTAGGTCTGATAATAAAAACAAAGCTATATGGTCCATAATAAAAGGCAACAATGGGAACAAAAAATAGTTTCATACTGATCTTAGTGCAGAACAATTGAACACTTATTTCATTGAAATGCCTGAAATAAGTAAGAATTCTCTGCCACAGACTACATCTCATCTGGTACAACAACAACAGGTACTCTCACAATTTGTTTTCAAAACTGTTGACGAGAAATGTATATTTGAAGTAGTAAGGAAAATGAAATGTAAAAAGAGTGCTGATCACTATGGTTTGTCAAATGATTTTATTAAAAAAAATATACATTGTTTCATAAAGCCTTTAGTAAAATTAATAAACAACTGTTTACATTCCGGAATATTTCCAGATTCTCTAAAGATCATTAAAACAGTGCCAGTTTTTAAAAAGGGAGACGTACACTGTGCTGCTAATTTTCGTCCAATAGCTATTGTTCCGGTTCTATCTAAAATAATAGAGAGTATAGTTGCAAAACAGTTAACCGATTATTTTGAAGGAAACTATTTATTTAACAAACATCAATATGGCTACAGAAGAAAATGCTCTACAGTAAATGCTATTTGTGCTTTAATAGAAGAAATATATGAAGCCTTTGAAAGAAAGGAAGTATGTGTACCTATTTTCTGTGACCTAAGTAAGGCCTTTGATATGGTGTCACATAAAATACTAATGGAGAAATTACTCCATTACGGCATTACAGGCAAAGAATGGAATTTTTTCAATCTGTACCTGACAGGCAGACTACAGTATGTTTCTAAAGGAGAAGAAGTTTCAAGCCCAAAACAAGTTACACACGGAGTTCCACAAGGATCCATTCTTGGACCGCTCCTGTTCTTAATTTATTATAACGACATGGGTGATATCTTCTCAGGGAATATTATTTTATTTGCCGATGACACCACACTTATATCGAGAGGCAAGGACTTGAACGAAGTGGAGACAAAATGCACTATAGATCTGCGAAATTTGAAGGAATGGTTAAACGCAAATGAGCTCATTTTAAATGAAGAAAAAAGTATAAAAAAAGTATTTAGTTTAACCATGAAAGATGAGGACATACCAGTGAAGTTCCTTGGAATAACGCTGGATTCGGGTCTAACATGGAGGCATCATTTGCAGAATCTGTGCGGTAAATTAGCACAAGTAGTATACATGCTCAGAAAGCTGAGAGATGAAGTATCAGTAGAGGTTTTGAAAACTGCCTATTACGGGTTGTTTTATTCTAAAATGAGCTATGGTATACTGCTATGGGGAGCAGCTTCTGATAGTAATCTAGTGTTTAAGCTACAAACAAAAACAATAAGAACCATGTTTAGAAAAAATAATAGAGATAGTTGTAAAGCATTGTTTAAAGAGCATTCTCTTCTAACTTTGCCATCTTTGTTTATTATCACTAATTTATTGGCTATAAAAGATAATACTAATAATGTTTTCAGAAGTGATTTCCATCAATATGGCATAAGAAGCAAAAACAACTTACACATTCCAGCTAAAAGACTGAAAAAATCTGATTTGTCTCCAACTATAATGTCTCGGAAAATATATAATAACTTGCCGCATGAAATTCAAGAAATTGAAGAAAAACAGTTTAGAAAAGTAGTAAGAAGATTTCTGATAGAGAAAACTTTCTACAGTGTTACTGAATATTTAGAATACAAGTGGAAGGTTACAGAATTTTGTATAGACTAAGTATCCCTGGTTATATGTAAGTTACATTAATTATAAAGAGCAAATTTTATTTAAAGTAAACTCAGTTTCTTTGTACATCACAGCTTGAATTTGTTGACGTGCTTATTGTATTTTTGTAATACGTTAAAGCTTAATAAATAAATAAATAAATAAATAAATGGTCTACCTTTTAGAGAAAACTCTCCGAATACCGCCTATCATAAGTAGAGAGAGCTTGTGGCTTGTTTCCGGCTTACCTGTATCACATTGCAATTGCAAGTCTCCTGACTGCCCGCTCTGAGGTGTAGAAACCTGCTAGTGCATATCTTGAGAAGTGCCTTGACTTGTTATTTGAGAGACAAGTGCCGATTAGACGCAGTAATATTTGTATGTGCAAGGCAAATTTATACTGGGCTGCCCGTAGTAAAATGGCTAACCGCCAATAACGGGTGAAAAAAAAAAAAAATATGTTTCACTGAAAAAAAACCCTTTAGTAAAGTCATACTTCCGGTGAATCAATTTTCTTCAAACTCGGAATTTCGGCAAAACATTTTATTCTAATTAACATTATATAGATGATAGAATCGTATAATGAACTATAATTGCACTTCAGTGGTAAACATAACTCCACCCCACCCCTACCACCTAACATGCATAAAAGGAATTTTCCCGAAAAAATGTTTCAAAAGAAAAATCTAACTCTTTATGTATGCACTTAGTGTACCAAGTTTAAAAAAAATTGTTGGAACCGTTTTCGAGGAAATTGCAAAAAAGGAAAAAAAAATCAAACCGTAAAATGGAACCTCCGGTTGACTGATTTTGCCCAAAACATTATTGTCAGACCCAGGTTTGTTGGCATAACTTAACCGAAATAACAAGTTTAACCTTTCTCTGACTTTTTTTTTGGAGTTATGCTGCCCACGCACTCACGCACACACAAGCCAATGTTTAAAAAACACTTTTTCAGACGCAGTGGACCTCAAAATGTGGTTTTCCGGTGAAAAGTCTGAATTAAAAATTTTTCACCATTGCAACATTTCCTCCTGACAGTAGTAAGAGAAAGTAAGAAACGTAACATTTCAATAGAAATTTCCTAACTTAGTAATTCATTCACTTTACCGCCAAGGATGTCCACTTTAAGGTTTCAATCAAGAACAACTCTTCAAAGTTACTATTTTACTGAATCGTTTTCTTTTTTTCAGTTTTGTAGCGACATTCTCCTTAAAAAACTATATTTTTTTAGTAAAAATCTACTTTTTCACATAATTACTTTGCGATCGGGTCAAATTTTCATAATTGAGTTTTCACCAGAATTGCATGTTTTGAGGTCCCCTGTGTATGAAAAAATAATGTTTTTAGCTAATGGTGTGTGTGTGTGTGAGGAACCTCAAAAACGACAAGTCTCAGGAAGCTCAAACTTGATTTACATTTAGCTACTGCCTCTACACTAGTCCGCTCAAATATACTAGTATAAGTCCTCCTACCGCTTTTATGGTCAGCTAAACTAAACAATGTAAACTTTGCAATTTTAAAGAAGATTTAATAATTAAATTTTATTAATCGGAGTAGAGAAACCGTGTGTGAGTGTTTAACACCTGATTTTTTTTTCTTCCAAAAACAGCGGCCATTTTTTGTTGGCGTTTCCTATTTAGTCTGATCACATTTATCATATTTTCTTGGTTATTTTTTGCAGAACTTTTCTTATGAACAGAATGATCTGCCAAGATATAAAAATTAGAATCTGTGTATAATTATTATAAATTCATATATCATTTTAATGCTCCCTGGTTCTATGGAATATGGCTATATTCTATATTACCTCTTTATATTAATTATCTCTGAATGTTTGTCTCACTTATTCTATATCTTTATATATATATATATATATATATATATGTGTGTGTGTGTGTGTGTGCGTGTGTGTGTGTATGTGTGTGTTAGTACCAGTGGATATCATTAATTAGAGGAAGACATTCAACTAATTCCCGCATTAATTATAACAAAGCCATCTAGAGAAAGAGAGTGTGTGTGTGAGAGAGAGAGGGGGGGTGAGAGAGAGAGATATGTATAATATATATATAATCTATATATGTTTGTATGTGTATGGTGTGTGTCTATGCAGGCTAATGCTGACTGCTATCTCCTTGCAATATTATGCATACACAATATGCCAAAGGGAACTACTACTCACTGAGATTGGCACTCTAATTGGCTAACCCACCCGCTGGGTTGCCACTGATTGGCTTATACTATCGCTGAATAGTGAAGATCCTAGAGTGTATAATAGATTCATTCTACCTACAGCAGCTGCTCCATGCGAGAATATAACCCCTTCGTGTCTCATTATCATACAGTCTATAACTTTATTTTCTAGTATTTTTCATATTTCCACGAAGAAGGAAAAACCAAAATCAGGATATAATAACTTTCAACTACAAAATATGAAAACTGAAAAAAAACTGTTCTGTAAGTCGTACTTTCGGTCAGTATGTGTTTGTGTGGGTGAACAGAATATTTCAAAAACGAAACATCGAAGTTGGGTCAAAATTGATATTGAGAATTGAATTGATATTTTTTATGTTGAATATTTCTCCGGGAAAATTCATTTAAGGGGACTTTTGGGTAAGGGGTAGGGTTAACTTTCCTCTCTAAACTATTATTTTATTATATTGTACAATTCTATCATTCTAATAATATTAATAAGAATTAAATATGTTGAAAAAATTCCAAGTTTGAAGAAAATCGGTTGACCGGAAGTGCGTTTTTACTGAACACTTTTTTCTGTGTTTTTCATCATAAAACACAAGACGGATTTGTTGTTGTGGTTGGTTCCGCACGTGTATCAACTAATTTGCTCTGTGCAAGTCTATGTTACCATACTGTTTTGACAAAAACATTCTGATGCTGGGCGCAAGCCCGAAACCGGTCCATGACTACAAAAAGAAGCAGGTTATCAAAGAATATATCTCTGAAAGCGACGATTTCTTTAAATTTGGTGCATAACTATGAATAAGAGACCTATCATTTTTGTTTCAACTTTTTTCCGCGAAAGTTCATTTAAATAATTCTTCAAAGTACTTCTCTCAAAAAAAGTCATTTTATGACTTAATGGGAGATTAGAATTCTCCCATTGATATAAAATTGAAGACAAGTAAATATTTAGTAAAAATGATAGATTTGAAGAAAGTTCACAATACTAACTATGTAGACAGAAGTAAGAGAAAGTCGTTTGAGTGTTTCACATCAGGTTTTTGTTGAGAAGTAACCTGTACCACCACCAACATCTAACACGTATATTTGAGCAACTATTAATGAGTAACATTGCATATATAAGAAAACTGTATATCGAAAACTTCGTTAAAGTTTCACACCAGATTTTTTTAACATGGAAGTCTTAATAGTCAAAGTTGTGATAAATAGTCGGTAACTGTGCAGATAGTAGTTTATATTGTTTTAAGTTATATTTTACCCTATTTAACCAATTATTGTTTAAATAATTTAAATAGTTTAAATAATTGTTTATTTAGTATTTAATTAAATTAAAGTCTAAATTTGAAGCAAATTACTTAATTTGCAATTTCAAAATTGGAAATTGATGATCAGAATAAGTAAACTCATTTTTGGTTAAACAACCAAGTAATAAAATCTTTTAGCAATAACAATAAAGTTTATAGTACGTAATATATTTCGCAAAGTTTGCTGTAGCAAATGGTTATGATCTACAACACAGTATCACTAGCAAATGAACCATTAAAGTAAATGGGTTTTCCGCAGCTTTCTCTGACTAAATAATTGTCAATTTGTTTTAGTTTACAGGAGAAATATTTAAACGGGAATGTGCGCACATTGTGATCCTGGTGTACATGTTTATTTAACTACTGAACTCTATTTGTAGTTTTATTGTTTTTATATAAAACATCACTTTTGCGTTTTATTGCATTTGTAGAGAAAATGAATAAATAAAAAAAGGAATCTTCAGTAAAATCGCACTTCCGGTTGATAGATTTCGACTGGAACTAGAATACTGGTGGATAATAATCTATAATATCAAATTTGAAATTCCTGTGATGTTTCGATTTAAAGATATGTCGTTCTTTCAGTGATTCGTACATGATTGATGGCACTAAACACCACTTCGCTGTAAGAGCAAGTATTCCGATCATGTCAAATTTCCAAATTGAGTTTTCAATCATGTATTCCGGAAATACATGTTTTAAGTTAAACAACCAAGTAAATTTCCTGAATATGAAATATATATATATATACGAGATATCTCGGAAAAAATCGGCGAAATCCGAAACCGACGAAACCCGAGGCAATTATTTCCATATGAATTAATGTATGTAAATCCAATTAATTCGTTCGAGACACTCCAAAATACATAACTAAAACACATTTTATAGAGAATAAATATAGTGTTTAATATTAAAAACAATTAGAAATTAATATCAAATGAATATAAAAGACTAATGTAAAGATAATTGAATTTTCAACATGGCATTTATTTTTCTGAAGACTCTTCTTGGCATATGGAAGTTGGCGCGGAGGAGGGAAAGGTGCAGATGTGTATTGTTGCTTAGAATGTGAATCCTCTCTCCATAAGGATCTTAGCTACCAAGGCACCTGGAGGTCACTTCCCTCTTAGTCTTTTCGCAGCAGCTTCAGAGTCTGCAGGCTCATTTCGCACAAGAAAGATGTCCAAAGAAGTCTTCTGCCATCAGTTTAAGATTTGTCTAAAATGGGGCAAGACATTATCAATAAACAAGTTACAGACACGGCCTGCAGCAGCTTTTTATCTGGATGATTTTTCTCCACAAACCCCTACACCTTATTCCACATGGAGAAAATATCCTTCATCTCTGGAGAAGGCACATTCTCCTCTGTCTCTTCCTTCTCATTAGCAGCGAGCTCCTTGGGCACGCTGACGAACACCGAGACAACCGACGAAAACCGAGACAAATTTTTCATGGAAAGAATCGACGAAAACCGAAACCGACAGTAACCGAAGTCAACGAAAACCGAAGAATTACTGTATATGTATACAGAGCTAAATATAGGTATATATATATATACGAAGATTTCGGGCGCAATCTGTCAACGGAAGTTTGACTTTACTTAATGTCCCCTCTCCCCCGTTTTGCCCAAATTTCTCATAAGTTAAATTACGTTACTAATTAACTACTAGGCCAGGACTTTTATTTGAAACATTATCCTAGGAAAATTGTTTTTTGGGGATGTGATACAACAGTAACGTTACGCTTTCATCTAAAGTCGTTTTAATACAATGTATGGTTATGCCAATATTATATAAAGATACAATAAAAATATTTGTTAAAATATAAATTTGTAGAAAACAGGACGTGCGCCTATACAAAATAGAATTTTTTTTGGAATTTTCTCTCCAAAGCAACTCTAACGAATTCTTTTAAATTTGGAAATCATTACATTTGTCTGTAAAACAGAAAAAAAAACACAAAATAATTAATTTTAAAAAAATAAATAAAAACCTGTACGGTATAAACCGATCACTCTCATTTGAAAATTTTTCCCAAAAATTTGATTTTAGATAGCGGAATTTCTAACCTTCAATTTTGGTTAATTCAATGTTATTGGCGCGCTCTTTTAGACTACAATGTAATCCCTGCCTTGGTTAGCAGGCCCACCACCTCTATATTTATGTGCGGACATATGAGCAAAATTTTACGTTCAAAAAAGAAATTATCGTTTTATATATAATTATATCAACAACAGGAATCATGTGATATAATTATCTACTTCACAGCAGACTTTTTTTTAAATTTTATCTATTTCGCAAAGAAATGTGTCCTCATAATCTCCAAATAGTACATCTTTATCCTATTCAAATTATATTTTGGAGTTATTCCTTAACTATTAAAGATTTGGTTAGAAAGAATGAAAAATAGGTACTTAGTTCTTATCTATCTCTTAAACAAATGCTGTTAAAATACCATAAATTACCTGAATGTCTCTTTCCGATATAAAGATATTCTATTTTCCAACAAAATTGAGGTGATACAGGCATTGAACTAATTCCTTAGTATCTATGAGAGTGTGCATAGAGAGAATGATAACGTTTGAGTTTCGCAAGTATTTATTAGTGATATATTAAAGTCACAGGATTATACAGGTATATATATAGAGATTTTTAAACAGTAGACATTAGAGGAGAGACAAATATTGAATAGTCATTGGTGATATAGGTATGTATGGAGTTTTTATTTTTATTATTTAGAGTTAGACGAATATCGAGTAGTCCAAAATTTGACTGAATGACACTGTATCGATGCCAGAATAGATAAATAAATACAAAAAATAATATAACAAGTGTTGTATATCATAGTGTCCATTATTATAACAATTATATTTAAACTTGCTGTTAACGTACAAAACAATAGTCTACTTTTCTGTTAGAAGATAAGAATTAGTTAACCTATTTTTAATCCTCTCAACTAAATTATAAATCAAAATTTTAAATTATTAATAGCTACATAATTTAAATATTGTAAACTCAAATGTTTAATTTCAATAAGATGAAGATGAGTTCATTCGGACGAAACTTTCCTGTATAAATACAATAAAATTCTAAGGTACCAATAATGTTTACCGCCACCAAATTCCCCATCAATTGTTGTTACTTCTTTCCTAATGGATAGAAATATAACCAACAACATAAATTAATGAGTATTTCCTTTCAGAGTTACTATAAAAAAATGAAATAATCTGTGAGAGGTGCGTAAGTGAGAAGCTGTGTTGTATGTTATCTTCTATTTGAAGTAACAGAAGAGGCAAGCGAGAGGAATAAACGAGAGAGAGGGAGAAAATTGAAGGCACTTGTCATCTAAAGGAATTGCCAAGTTAAATGTATTTGGATATGGGGACGGCTTGCTCTTCTGTGAACACTTGGTGTTCGCCATACAATAAAGTGGGAAATGCCAATCTAAGATTCAAATGTAGTTGTCACAGGACCCTGCCCGTATTTGGCCGCATGCAAATTCAATTTCTTCCACAACCCCTAACTCTCCACACCAAGCCCTTCTCCTGCATCCTAGTTCACTCGCACGCTCATCACACCAGAACTCAGTATTCGTTGAATATGCAGCCCAGCTAGCTCTTCTTGCGTATGTATGTATGAATGTGTGTACACACTACAGAGAACAAAATAGAATACTAAGGAAAATTGCAAATATCTCCGAGTCAAAGGATTCAATCATTTCTGTCAAGACCCCATCAATTTTATAAGTACACTGGTTGTTGATAGTTGTTTTCGAACTGGTGCTATTAATTTATTATTATTATTATTTCTCATTTTTTCCTTTCTCTTTCTCCTTAGCAAAGGGAAGGACTGCGATCATGCCAGATTTTCCAAATTGAAGATTCACCGGAAATATATGGTTTAGGGTCCTCTAAATACGAAAAAAATGCTTTTAGCAAATGATGTGCGTGGATATGTGTATGTGTGTATGTGTGTCTGTGTGTATGTTAACAGAATATCTCAAAAACGGAAAGTCGCAAGAACCTAAACTTGATATTCATCTTAGGCACTACCATACTGCACGAAGACACGAAGATTTCGGACAAAATCCATCAACCAGAAGTGCGATTTTACTGAATGGTTTTTTTGTATCAGTTTTTCAGAAAACGGCTCCAACGATTTTGTTTAAACTTTGTATATTATCTAGGATAGACATTTTGTTTTCACACATATAACAACATTCACTATAAACATTTATTTCTTATACTTAGGAGACCCTCAAAACATTTATATCCGGTGAAAACGCAATTTCTAATCTCTGTACTTCCTCTTTTATCAACAGTAAGAAAGAGCAACATACAACAAATATTTCAGCAAATTTTATGATATACGTAGTATTCAGCAGATACCAATATAGTATTTTATGATGAAATTAATTATTTAAAGTTTCGAACACAAATTAATATAAAGAAATCACTTCCAAAAGAGTAAACGCGAATTTTTTATATAACCAAGAGTAAGTAAAACAAAATATATGAAATTAATATAACAGATTAATATTATCATATTTATTGGTGGTAAGCACAGAGACTAGCATAATGTTTGGTGGAGTTAGGTTTAGTAACCAGATTAAGGCTTAACCCATAGATAGAAACCTATTAAATTTGTTAAAGCAAGCGAAAAATTAAAAAAACTTTAAACCTGACCTCCACCCACTGTTTAAAAATATTTTCTCAAAAACTGTCTAAACTACCGATGGTGGGAGAAGCAAAAGCAGCGGATAAAATATTCTGGAGAAATATGACGGCGATTATTCTTATACTTCCGTTGATATTTCACAATTTTTTTTTTTACTTCCTTTTACTTCTGCTTTTCATGTCAGGTTTTCGAAGGGTTTTCAGTGAAAATACATGTTTTAAGGTCATGTACGCCAAGATCCAGGAAGCAAGGGTATCCATTTTTCCCCATGGTTACCATACAAAACACACACACACACACAACTCTTTTTTTATAGATAACTAGATAAATAACTAGATGATAACTAGATAGAAAACTAGATAGATAACTAGACAGATAACTGGATAGATATCTAGGTAGATAACTAGATAGATAACTAGGTAGATAACTAGACAGATAACTAGATAGGTAACTAGATAGATAACTAGACAGATAACTAGATAGATAACTAGGTAGATAACTAGAAGATAACTAGATACCTAATGAGATAGATAACTAGGTAGATAATTAGATAGGTAACTAGATAGAATTTAGAAAAATTCCATGAATTAGAGAAAATATTTAATCTGTAATCATTTGTTTGATCTTTTGTGCCTATATTTAATGATATGTTGTAATTTGGATGATTTGGATGGACATTAAGAACCGACAGGAATTTTAATACTCTGTGTCTTGATGTAGTCTACAATATTGGATGTGGAAGTTATGTAGGTGTGAAATTCGAGTGTAGCGGGACAAACTGGTAGCGAAGCGGAGGAATTAGTTCAGGGGTAATTTGGAGTTAGTTTGGAAAGGTTGGACTTTGAGCTAAACCTCCAGGTTGAATAAGCATAGAACGGATTGCTACTTTATAAAGAATTACCTAATTTATTTCTGGCAGACATTTTGAAGTTGCGGAAGAGAAGTCGAATGGCTGTCTTACCTTTGTTAGCTCAGTCTTGGATGTGAGTGGTGAAGTTCAATCTGCGGCGTTCAGTGTAACTCCGGGATATTTTATATTGTCAGTCCAAGGTATTGTAGTACTGTTCACTGTAACTTATGGTTGATATAGCGTCTGTGTTTTTTAAAGATAATGGCTTCTGTCTTGTCATACGGAGTTTCTATTTGTTGCAGTATTTAGTTAGTTTTGCCAAGGCTTCAGTAAGTTTGTTAAATATTGTATCCGATTTTCCCATAAGTGATGAATATGGCTATATCATCGGCATATAGGACAAGATTAACATTTCTGGACTTTGGTGTAGAGTTTATGAATAAAATAAACAAAGCAGGCCCTAGGCTGGAGCCTTGACGGGAAGGACAATTTTTATGGGGAAGACTTCTGGGAAGCATGTCACAGGTTCACACAGCCATTTTAGTTCTGGCCTTTGCTACCAAAGTTCGCTAGTAATTGTAGCTCACCGCTCTCTCACGATCTGGGCCTCACGGGAATCGAAACCAAAAATCTCGCACAAAGGCGAGTGAGCTAGACACTAGACCAACGTCTAATGTGGACGCTTACCTTCCCCTAAGGCACACAAATTAATTTTGACCAAATAAAAGAGAACAAATTCTAAAAACACCTATTTCCTGCTCTCTAGAATATGAAAACATGAATTTCATGTTTTGAAATTCAAAAAAATCAATTTCGAAAATATGACATCAATGATACTCACAGTAGTGAAGGATACTCCCAAGAATGAATGATGAATTTCAATAAATTCCATGCACTATTTCCTGGAATTTCCGTCACTTTATACTGCGCAATTGTAAGCAGACATTTATTAAATTTTATTCTTAGAATGTCGCAAGGAGAAAAAGTGTAAGAACTTGGTGTAGGTGTGTAATGAAATGTGCATCCTACTATTACACAAATCTTTTATATATTCGTACATACATACAGTTATATACACACACACACACACACACACACACACACACACACACACACACATACGCACAAATATATATATATATATATATATGACATGCATTAAAAATGAAAACTCCTTCAATCTGAAATGATTGATTTGTGGAAAGATTGTATTCGAAATATATAACTGTAGATATCTAAATAAGAATTCTCTATCCCAGGGGGGGCATATCTCTTGGAATAAATTATTCATTCACATGTATTGACGCTCCCAAGTTTGCCTAGAATACATTTATATATATATATATAATTTTATTAAATATATTATTCAGTTTAGAAAGTTACAAATCAATTTTTACTTAGAGGAATATATTTTTTACTTAAAGGAATTATTGAGTTCGTGTTAAATTTTCAAAATTGAGTTTTCACCGGAAATACATATTTCCGAGGAGCCTTGAATAAGAAAAACTGTTTTTAGCATGGTGTCTGTCTGTGTATATGAACAAAATGACTCAAACTTGATATTCCATATAGATACTAGCCCAATGTACACATATGTGTCACGGAGGTTTCAGGCAAAATCCATCAACCGAAAGTGCAACTTTATTGAATAATTATTTCTTTTTCAGCTTTAAGCGATTAACCAGAATTATTTTTATTTGAAATATTTTCATCAGAAAAGTGAATTTTTTAGAGGGTTCTACGGGAACAACATCGTTAGGTTTTCCTCTAAAGTACCATTTCAGGGTAAGGTTTCACAACCTACATAATATTAATAATATAACGTCAGAAGCCTGAATATTAATAACATTAATATTAATAATATAATGTCTTACATAATATAATGTAAGTATAACGGATTGTAGGTGGAGAGAAATTAGGTCTGGTTGATGATATAAGAAGAAGACTTGGTTAACTAATATATTAATTAAATGATACAGACTGCTTGGACTTTACAATAGAGAAATGTTTTAAGGTAGAGTGGCATGAAAATGACACGTAGTAATTGGATATATTGAACTGAATTCA
Organism: Triatoma infestans; assembly: GCA_011037195.1. Taxonomy (NCBI): domain Eukaryota; kingdom Metazoa; phylum Arthropoda; class Insecta; order Hemiptera; family Reduviidae; genus Triatoma; species Triatoma infestans. Next base: position 99,606 of record JAAEAF010002819.1, on the reverse strand, counting down.
ACTGTTTCTATGGACTGTCCGTCGCTATATTTATACAGCTTCTCCCACTCCAGTCCGAGAGAGTGGTTGGGCTTCTCTTTTCTCTCTTTGGTTGCTGAGCTTCTCTTTGGTTGCTGTTACATAAGACATCCCCTCTCCTGAAGAAATTTTTCATTTGTGAAAAATTTGAGCGTGCTGGTGAATATATGAGTGTAGCACATCTTGTTTGGCTACGAGTTTGTTGCAGCTAGCCTGGGTTGTTTAAACTAGCTAAGTTAATGAAGACTAGTTTTTGATGCAGAAAGCTAGTGATGAAGCTGTTACGAGCTAGCCAGTGATGTTGAAGCTAGCAATGATGATGCTGTTGCGAGCTAGCCAGTATTGTTGAAAGCTAGCAATGATGTTGAAAACTAGCTAATGCTGTAGCAGCTAGTGATGGCCTCGTTGCGAGCTAGCCAAGGATGCTGAAAGCTAGCGATGGTGATGTTGCAAGCTAGCTAGTGATGTTGAAGCTAGCGATAATGATGTCTTCTTGGGTCATTTTAAAACGAAGGAGAGAGAGTAATAGAATGAATTTATGAATTTATAGTCCATGGCAGTAATAAAAAAATTTACAAGTATTTACAATCATGAAAAAAGAAATTTAGCATAACTCAATCATTTAGAATAAATAGATAATGAAAATTGTCTTTAGTTTGCAAAAAGAAATTGACATAAAAAATATTGAAAAACTTATAAAATTGTTACATTTTAAATTAAATCATTTTCTTTTATGTTTGAATCATTAACATTAAAATATTCAATTGTTACATTAAATTATTTCTTTATGTTTGAAAAATATTCATCTGTTACATTGAATTATTTTCTTTTATGTTTGAATCATTTCAATTTTTATTTATAATGAATTTAATTAACATGATATAAGAATATAGAAGAAAAAACATTTTCAATTGAATACATTATTTAAAGTTCAAATACATTATTATTATTACTTCTTATTTCTATCTATTTACATGTAAAGCTAGTAATTATTAAGTGGTTTTGATAGTTTGTAAGATTGACATTGAGAAAAAAAAATTATTGATAACAATTACAATGAAGAAAAAGAAATATATTTTTTTTATTTAATTACTATCATATAAGAATAATAAATTCAATTGGATACATTTATTTATTAGTATAACTGCTGTATATGTTAGCTTAATAATTAATGATTATAATTAACATATGAACTTAATATATTGATGTTTTTTTTTATATATTAATGATTTGTTTCTTTGTTTGTTTTTTATTTTTTTTGTTATACACACACACGCCTATATACAATTAATATTTATTTACTTACAATAAATTATGATAAATCTTTTTGATCCTTGTAGGAATAATAATTACTTTGTGTGTGTATTTGATATAATTAATAAAAATATAGAAAAACAGGGATAAAAACAAGGGAATATTAAAAAAAATAAGGTTAGTGAAAAATATTCAAAGAGGAGAAGTAATTAGTAAAGAAAAAGATAATAGATAAATACTGAAAAGTAACTAGTAATAAAGAATGTATGAAGGTAAAAAAAATTGTACCAGTGCAACATTTTGGTCGACGAATTTTGTCAAGTCAACGACGATGTTATGAAAGTCCAGTTAGTGAATAGTGTCAATATGTGTTATGTAATTATGTATTCACCCCAGTTAATGAGGAGTGTCGGTATGTATTCTCCCATTTGACGATGATCCTCAAGTCCATTGTATGTTGGTTTAATCAAGGTGATTCTGAAATTTTCCTACTGTGAATCAAAGTGCAATGATTCGATTTGTTTATTCTAAATTCCTTCTTTTAGGAATGTTTGTTTTAATGTTTCTTAATATAATTTAAGTTTTAAATTTTATGAAGCTTTCCTAAAGTGAATCAAAGTACAATGATTCGATTTGTTTTGTTTGTAATAGTTCAAGTTTTTAGGCCATATGATCTGGTATTATTATTGTTATTTTATTAAAGTTTGTGATTTTTTTTTGTCGATTTAAATTAATTAATTTTTATATGTAATATCATTGTTTTATTTTAATTTACTATTCATATCATTAATAATAGATATGGATTTTATAATGATTGCTTATTGATTAAAAATTTAAATCTAGAGCTAAGCTAGCTGGAATAAGGAATTTTTGCGCAATTTCGTGGGAAAGGAGCGATCGCAAAGGTTCTGGGAATGAACTCATGAGTATCGGTGATGTGCAAAAACAATTTAAATTTTCGAAGTATGGAACGTTGTCTGCAGATTTCGTAGTATCGTTGGTTAATTGATTGTTTTAATTGTTTAACATTTCCTTCCTAGATAATTCCGAAGTTGCTAAAAGGTCGTGATAGAGAAAAAAAATGTAAATAACTTAAAGCTTAAGAAATTCATTTGTTTTCATTCATTTGCTAGAGAAAATCATAGTTATAAAATATTATGAAAAGATTAATATTGAGGATTAAATATGAAATATTAAATATTAATAATACATAAGGGATTTATAAAATTTGTTACCTGCCTATTCAATCACTTCTTGTAAAGGATTAGCAGGCCAGTTGCCTCAACAGAATTCGGCTTGTTTGTAGAGTTATTGACTTCAAAACCTTTGTACGTTTTATTCATTGTCACTGGTATCTGGCAAAGTACAGTGAAACGTGCCCACATTGTTTCTGTCCTAAAATTTTTTATAAATTTGGAAATTCATTATAAACATGACCTCCTTTGTATCTGTGTAGACAATCACTTCGATGTGGGGTCGTTAGCTTAATTTCTTTGTCTTTAGACTGTCTTGAAGTAGATTGTTCTGGTGTCTGGGAAAAACATCTGTACAGTGAAAGTCACATTGTTCCGTTTCTTTGACCTAAAATTTTTTATAAATTGTAAAATCAATTGTATTTTGACGGCCTTTGAATTTCTGAAACATGTGTTAAAGGAATAAAAATGTGCTGTACATGAAAGAATTTGACCTGGAACATTAGAAGAAAGATTTGGGACAATACAATACATTTATATCACAATTGTGAGGAATTTCCATCGTCATCTGGGGAAAAATAGATAGTTAACATTAACAAGTAATATGAATTATAAAATGTATGTATTATTTATAAAAATGTATGAAGATATCTGTTGGGGAAATTTGGTAGTTTTATTGGTGATCGGTAATTTGGTTGTCAGAATTGGGCGAGAGGGGAAGGAACATTATTATTGGCTATAATTTTAGTATGGAATATAGATCATATGTTTTTTCATGTTACTTTTTAACATAAAGGTTCAAATACTCTCAACACTGTATTATTTCCAATTCGGAAGTTATTATAGTTAAGGCTGTTACTTACACTTGAGGTAAGATCTCCCTTAACACTCAACATTGGTCCTCCGGGCCGGATTGGAAAATTCTACATAATATTGGAGGTTTATACATAATTGGAGATTCAGGTTAAACAAGATAAATATAAGGGCAATCAGGTTCAGGTGAGTATACACATTTTCATAAAATCCTATCTCCTTTTTAGTTATAAAACATTCTTTTCATATTCATTCGAGGTTTGGGTTTGTCTCTTTCTGTGCCAAGTAATTATCACTAAAATAGTATGGAAGGCGAAACAAAAATATTTGACAAATTAGTCAGACAGAGAGGTAGAGTGAAGGCATCACTGACTAGAATTATAAATTTTGTAGAGGATTATAAAATATCAGAAAAGGATACTACACCATTACAAACTAGGCTAAGTTCTCTGCCAGATATTTGGAAAAAATTCGATGAGGTGCAATCGGAAATAGAAGATTTAACGGATAATTTAGATTCAGGAATTCAAGAAAAACAAGAGCAAGAAAGAGGTGAATTTGAAGATAAATTTTATTCATTAAAATGAGTTTTATTAAATATAATAAACAGCGAATCAAATCAAAGGCCAAACGATCATATGGTTGGAAATTTACAATCGATTCAAGCTAAATTACCAAAGGTTAACATTCAAAAATTCGATGGATCGTATCTTAATTGGGTTACCTTTTATGAAACATATAAGGCTATGATACATGATGTTAAAGGTCTAAATCTAGTTCAGAAATTTGGATACTTATTAGGCTATATAGAAGGAGAGGCTGCAGATCTCATAAGCTCAATAGAATTCAGTGCAGAAAATTATGAAGTAGCATGGAAATTACTATGTGACTCGTATAAAAATAATAAACTTATTGTACAGTCACATGTAACATCTTTATTTAACTACCCTAAAATAGATAAATCATCAGCACGAGCATTACGCGACCTCAGAAATACATTTAATAAACATTTAAAGGCTTTAAGATCCTTGGACCAGCCAACAGAATATTGGGATACACTGCTGATCCATCTAATCACTAGTAAATTTGACATTACAAGCTTGGGAACAGTCCACACCTTCAAAACAGGCTTCAAATTATAAAGATTTGGAACAGTTTTTAGAAAATAGATGCATATGGCTGGAATCATATGAAATTAAAGGAGCTACCGCAAAATCTAAAGAGATTGCATGTTCAAAGTTGCAAAGGGATAATTTTACAAAATTCAAGGAAAATAAGAGATGTCTTGTTGCAATTAACGAAAAATTGTGCCCTATTTGTGAAAGTCAAAAACATGCAGTTTATAATTGTAGTTTATTTTTGAGTAAGTCCTTAGAAGATAGGCGTAATTTAGTAAAGAAAGGTAAATGTTGTTGGAACTGTTTATCACAGGGTCATGCAGTAAAGGACTGCAAATCATCAAATTGTAAAAAATGCTCAGGGAGGCATAACACATTGTTATGTAAGGTGCAATGTAACAATTCACCAGAGGGCAAGGCAGAAACGGTTCCAAATCCAAGAAATTCTCTTATCACCTTGGACAACTCATGTAGTAATAACATTACTAATACCAATGATGGAACAAATCTTGGTTCCTCTATCACTACTACGGCACGAGAAAGATAGGTTGTTGTAGGTTCACTCTCATTAAACAACAACGAGGCGAATGCAGTGTCTACTGTTAATTGCACTTCTCAGGTGCTTATAGCTACAGCTTCAGTGTATATTTATGATAATAATAACAAACCGTTTTTATGTAGATTTATCTTAGATTCAGGCTCAGAATTGAACTTTATAACAACCCATTTAGTAAACAAACTGGGCGTTGACATTAAACCTACTAATATGACTATTACAGGAGTTGGTGGTAATAAAATTAAGGCGACTCAATATGTCAAGGTTAAAATTGCATCTTGGCTATCCAGTTACAAGGCTTCAGTGGATTGCAACATTTTGAATTCAATCCTTCCTACCACCATGCCCTACAAGAGTTTCAGAATCACTAACTGGCAACTTCCGGACTACATTACAAACTACCTGGCAGATCCAGACTTCTTTAAATCTGGACAACAAGTTGACGGATTGTTAGGAGCTGATGTCTTTTTTGATATAATTAGAAATGGACGTTACCGCCCTCTAATTGATGACAAAATGGGAGACACCAACCCAGTATTTATAAACAGTGCTTTTGGTTGGGTGGCTTCTGGTAAAATTTGTTTTGAAATTCCAAAAACGGAAAATTTAATCTGCTGTGTAACCACCGGCGATAAAACCAGATACACATTAGAAGATGAACTTTGTGAAGACCTTTTTGTATCTACTCACAAACGAGGAAAGGATGGCAGGTACAACTAACCTTTAAGGAAGATTATACCAAAATCGGGGATTCCTTACAAGGGGCGATGCAAAGATTTTTGAACTTGGAAAAAAGGTTGAATAAACAACCACAAGTTAAGGCACAATATGTACAATTTATGGAGGAATATAAGGCGCTGGGCCATATGGAATTAGTTGCAGCAGATAAAATTAAGCAAACCCCTAACTATTACTTGCCGCATCACGCCGTTTATAAGGACAGCTGTACAACTCAAACAAGAGTTGTATTTGACGCCTCCTTCAAGACATTGGGTAACTATTCTCTAAATGATTTAGAAAATATCTACCGGTCCATCAATACAAGGAGATTTATTTTCTATATTGCTAAGGTTTAGAATGTATAAGTATGTTCTAACAGGAGATATTTGCAAAATGTTCAGACAAGTATGGATCGAAGACAGTCAATATGCAACGCATAGTATGGAGACCTTCTCCAGAGTTACCGCTAGCACACTACAGGCTGCTCACCATCACTTATGGAACCAACTGTGCTCCCTTTCTTGCTATTCGATGTCTTCATCAATTGGCAGAGGATATTTCAGATGCAGATCCAGTCATAGCAGATATTATAAAAAATAGTTTTTATATGGATGATTTGATGACAGGTGCAGATACGATAAGCGAAATATGTCAGATTAGAGCACAAGTGGAGCGAGCACTACTTGCTGGAGGCTTTCAGCTCCGCAAGTGGTGTACAAATTCCGAAGAACTGATGGCACAATTAAAGGAAGAAAACAGAGGTGATCATTTCGTTATAAGTACAAATACAGAAGGTACTGTAAAGGCATTGGGGATTACTTGGAATCCAGATGTGGATAATTTTCACTTTAATGTCCATCCTTACAATTATAATAATTTAATTACAAAACGTGTCATTTTATCAGATATAAATAAACTTTGGGACCCACTGGGATTATTATCACCAGTCATCGTAAAGGGTAGAATTTTCTTGCAGGAACTGTGGCAGAGCGTTTAGCATGGGATGAACCATTACCTTGGGAACTTCAACAGAAATGGGTAAAATATCGGCAAGAGTTAAGATGCTTACATGGTATATGTGTATCAAGGAGGGTAATAATGCATCTTTTCTCACACGTTACTCTACATGGATTTTGTGACGCATCATTGAAGGCATTGGGTTGTTGTATATATGCACACGGATGAACACGGATTGCCTTTATCCAGATTAGTTTGTGCCAAGGTTAGAGTCGCCCCTGCAAGGACAACAACCATACCCAGATTGGAATTATCGGCGGCATTGTTATTAGCTCAAACAATAGAAAGAATAATAAAGGCACTCGCACCAAAGGAAGTGATATACCACTGTTGCAGCGATTCGCAGATTGTTTTGGCATGGCTTGCTGGATCACCTCATCAATGGAAAACGTTTGTGGGTGTAAAGTTCAGCCAAGGAACCCAAAGTAGGCCACACTCAGAAATCATACATTTATTATAAATTAACAAACTATACAGACCAATTACTTACACACTACTTAACTAAACGCTCTATGCAACTACATATAACCCCGAACAGTACAACAATACCCCGTTATATATATAATATCTATACCTACGCTACTATATGACACCCACTTACAACTACATCAAGAAACCCCGATCATTTAACCCTTAGCTTACTATTTACTAACAACTAAGTACTAACACTTATCCACTAACTACTACTAGCAATCTGCTGGGCGACTACCACTCTGGCATACCAAACGCACATCTACCTTTAAAATACTTTACTGCGCTAGGACTTACCGCGGATCAGCCACAGGTGCAGGATCACCCTTCACTCCACGGCGACACTCACCAGAATGACTTCAATTACTAGCTGCTATGCCAGGGTGGTACATGTCGACTCAGCAGTGTCCTAATTTTCTAACTCCACTCTCTTTTAATATTATTTTGAATTATTCTAATACAAACACATTTTATATAACTGCGCGCCTCTTACATTACTCCCTCTTTTCACAAAGTGAAGCTCTATGAGCTTCACTTTGCGGACCATTCAATATTTCGCAGCTGCAGCCTTCACCGGTTGGGACGCATATCGCTAGTGTGCCTCTGCTGGATCTAGATTCTTCCTCACTCCTCTAGCCATGGATAAGGCGGTTATTGCCTTCCAAATGACGGCAACGGGTATGTTCAGGGAATTGTCAGGTTGTTATTGCCAGGGTGGGACCCTCGTCCATGATCGCAGGTTTTGCGGCGCCCTCTCTAATTGCTTCTGGGCCTTGCTCAGCTATTCTAATAGGTGGTAGTGGTCCTTCTTCTCCTAGTGGTTCCTCGGGTGTTGCTACTTAGGGGGGCGGTCATGTCACTCCCCTTTTTCATAGAAGTCTCACTCTTCGGAAGGCCTTCCCCTTGAAAAGACAACGGGGCGACCTGGTGGAACTTGCTGCACCCGCTGGCTGCCTCATTACCAGTATACGCCTCTTCAGCCGCATCTAGCGCTCAGATCTGGCATTGGTGGATTATCATGTGGGTCAATACCCGGAGGCCAGAAACATTGTCACGCCTTTAGATGAAACTGTTACAGAAACTGAACTGAAGATCAAATTAGTAGCTCTTCAAACTAAAACGATCGTGCCGCACCCTGGGAAGGCGTATCGCAGCAGAGAGATGGCCACCCCCACTGGCCATGGCGTTTACCGCGGCCACGAATAGCAACGGTAGATGATATCCATTTCCTTTACCTGAAATCAACTCTCGCCTAGCACAGAAAAGGTAGTGGTTTTTTTTGTTTTTGTTTTTGGTTTTCTTGTATTTGTTTGGGATAGGCTCAGAACTATCTGACCAGAATACCGTGTAGTCGACCAGCAATCATGAACATTTTATACTTTCATACATTTTTTTTTGTTTTTTTTTTTTTTACATACATTATTTACTGATACATTGAGACATTTTTTTTTTGTTTTTGGTTTTACTTCCAATTATATCTGAGCATGACCAACCTTGAATTTCTTAAGGCCATGGAATAATTCACTAAGGCCGCTATATATAACTACACTAGACTTCTCGCTTCTAAGCCACTGCAACGTGTAGACTAGTTGGTTCTCGGGCTTCTCGCCGTCGCCTCAGGCGGTAGGGAGACCTTGGTCTAATGACCACTGGTGTAGTGGGCTCCCAATCAGCATCCCCCCGTGCCTCCGCCTCTGGTGATTCTGGCCATAATCGGGAAAACTCCTCTGTCATGTCTCCCAAGCTCCCGACGGGGGAGCTGGACTCCCCCTGGACGTCCCTTGCTTCCCTAGATTCCGGCAGAGGGTGAACGGCTTCGCCTCGATCGGGGCTGGGGCTCCGCGGGGGAATGGCCATTTCCTCTGTATCGGCCTCCGGGCTAAGCGGCCGCTCTGTAGCGCTCCCCGTGGGGACTTCGTTGGCCATAACCTCGGTTAACTCCAGGCACCCCTCGCCTTGCAGGCTTGAGCCGGTTGATGTGGATGGTCATCAGCCGTTCTCCCTGGATACGCAACTGGTACGTTACCTCTGAGAGACGGCGCACAACCGGGTAAGGTCCTTACCAGGGCTTATAAAATTTCTTGGCCACCCCTGGTACGGGCACTGGGTTGTATACGAACACATATTCCCCTTCCTCTAGGAGTCGGCTATGTCGGCCCTGGTTAGCCTGCCGAGTTTGTTCCTCCGTGGCCCTCCTGCTCCGCTCAGCCACTTCGCGGTAGACCTCCTCAAGGCGGCGGCCCAGCTCCTCCAGGGTATGGCCCGGTTCCTGTTCTTCCTGTGGATCTACTCGGCATTCGAAGGGGGCCGGAAGTTCTCGCCCATAAATTACACGGTTAGGGGAATAGCCCGTAGCAGAGTGAGGGGTCGCCCGATATGCCATCAAGACGAACGGCACCCACAAATCCCAGTCCCATCCATCCTTGCGCACATAATGGGACAGCGCATCCACGAGAGTACGGTGGAGCCTTTCCACCATGCCGTTGCTTTGAGGATGGTAAGGTGTTGTCTGAACCTTCCGGATTCCCAAGTATTTGCACAACCCTTTCATGAGGTCTGAAACGAAGTTGCGTCCCTGGTCAGTGAGTAGGCGCTGGGGCACCCCATGCCGCACTATTACATGCTCCACGAACCCTCTGGCCACCGCAAGGGCGGTCTGTTCCCGCAGAGGGATGGCCTCAGCGTAGCGGCTAAAGTGGTCGATGCAGGTAAGGAGGTATCGATTCCCCCTTCCAGTGGACGGCAGCGGCCCTACGATGTCCATAGACACCATTTCGAATGGGGCGGACGCCACGTAAGATTCAGCGATGGGAACACAGAGCCCGGCGGGACTCTTCCGCCGAGCGCAGGCCTCGCATTCGGACACGTAAGCCTTGATGTCCCGAGCCAGGGTGGGCCAATAGTATCTTAGCTCCACCAATTTCTGTGTCCGGCGGACTCCCGGATGGCCCGCCCATGGTTCGTCGTGGCACTGCCGGATTACCCTCTGCTTCCACGCCCCAGGGACCATCAACTTCCTCCCTGACTGGCCCCCATCCTTGGTCCAATACAGCACCCCGTCCGCGTCCTCAACCACATGCGTGGGTCGCTCAGCCTGCAAGGTTTGGCACCACCCCTCGCGCCGCTGCTCTTCCGCTAGGCGCTCCCGCTCCCGCTGGTCCCAGGGAGTCACGTTTACCGCCTGAACGACCCTGCTCAGTGCATCCGCGTTGGTGTGCCGCTTCCCCGGCCTGTGTTCGACCTCATAATCGAACTCCATCAGTCTCAGCGCCCAGCGGGTAAGCCGGGATGAAGGGTCCTTCAGGTTTAGCAACCATCGTAGGGGCGCATGATCCGTGACTAAGGTGAACCGACGCCCGTACAAATAGCACCTGAACTGGGCGGTCGCCCAAACCACCGCGAGCAGCTCCCTCTCGATTGTGGCCATTACGAAGTTTCAAGAAAATCGTAGGAGCCATTTTTGTGAAAATTTCGAAAAAGAGAATAAATCATTTAGTAAAGTGGTAAAGTAAACGTACTTCCGGTTATCCGATTTTTTTTAAACTCGGAATTTCAACAATATATTTAATTCTAATCAACATTATTTAGATGATAAAATTGTCTAATAAACTGAAATAGCACTTCAGATGGAAACCTAGCCCCACCCCTCCCCAAAAAGTGCCCTTCAATGCATTTTTCCGGAGAAATGTCTTAAATAAAAGTTGTAGCTCATTGTATGTGTAGTTGATATACCAAGTTTAAAGCAAATCGTCGGAGCTGTTTTTGAGAAAATCGCAAAAAAGTAAAAAATTCAACTAGTAACAGTGATACCTTCCGGTTGAGGAATTTTGACAGATAAGTCCGGTCAGAATCCCATGGTGATAACTAAACGGCAATTCAAGTTTCAACTTTCTATGGTTTTTCGTTTTGATGCTATGCTGTTCACATACATACATGCACACACACACACACACACACACACACACACACACACACACATGCATAAATAAATAAAATAAAAAAATAAATAAATAAATAAATAAATACATATATAAATAAATATTAAAAGAAAATAATGATAATAACAATAAAAATTAATGATAAACAAATAAAAAAGAGTAGTTAATATTGTATCTATAATAGTTATTGTTTTAAATCAAGTTAATTAATGTGAATTTCCTTCATTAGTTTGTGCTGTGTATATCCGCACTTTAATATTTTGTACTATTTTAAGTAAGTGTAAATAATACTAAATGTTTTCTTGTAACAGCCATGTTCACAATATGTAATTTTGTCCGCATAAATATGTATTTTAGTTTAAAAGTAAGCTGTAATGTGCATTTTATACTTGTAATAATATGTTGTAAATTTCTTGTAGTGCTCAAATGAGCGAGCATGATGGTAATAAAGATTTAAAAAAAAAAAAAAAAAAAACCACACAGACCATTTGTTAAAAACCACTTTTTTGGACTCAGGGGACCTCAAAACGGATATTTCCGGTGAAAACTCGATATCGAAAATTTGACACGATTACAATACTTCCTCTTTGACACGATTACATCTTTAGTAAGAGAAAGTAAAAAAGGAGAGTGCGTATACAATGTTGCCAACCCTCAAACCAAAATTTCCCTTTAACATTATTAACAGCAGTAAGAGAAAGGCGTGTAAGTGTTTCGCACTAGATTTTTACGTTTTCTATGTGGGTTCTGGGTGATCTGTGAGGCTAGAATTAACTCGGAACTGTCAAACTTGGTTGGGACATTGATCTAAGCGCTCCCTGTTAGTCTACATTGTAGTCGTATTTACGTTAGGCGGCTTTATCCAATAGGATCAACAAGTTAAATGATCTAAAGCCAACTAATAGTTAGTAGAAATTACAAGTTTGAAGCAGATTTAATACTTATAATTATTAGTGTAAGAAAGGCGTGTGAGTGTACACACCAGATTTTCTTATTATTTAGAGAAAAATTAAATTTATAGAGAAATTATTGTATGAATAGGTGGGTGGGGTCGCCGTGTTGGATGGCTAGCCAAGTGGCTAGCTAGTGAAGGTTATCAGTGTGCGCGCGCTGTGAAGGGGCCCGTGCGTGCGCTCAGAGAGCTGACCGGCAGTATATGTAACAGATGCCTCTACTGACTGGAGTAGACGGCGAGATAAATTAATTAAAAATAATAAAAAGAGGAGAGCAGCCCGGAGTTCGTGGGTACATACGTTCAGATCGCCTCATGCTGTTTCTTGTGTTATTCTGTTACACAGGTGAGTGCCTTTTCACTGTATTGCCAAGCTCTCTGGGCGTAACGCACCGCCGTAGGAATTAGTGATCTGGGGTGGTTTAATTTATTAAGATTTGCTTAGACGTAGATTAGCGGATGTATGTATTATTTTTTGTGATCCCAACCAGTACGATATACCTTAGCTAGCCTTTACAATTTTCCCATTTTTTTCTTTATTTACATTGTTAAACTATTAAGAAATACTAGTTTAGAATTTGATTATTTTGTCGGTAATATTTCTTAATAATTTCCTTGATTAATGCAATATATATTTTTGTATTGTCCTTATAACTTTAGATTTCCAATTTACTAGCGGTATATATTTTAGTATTGTCTTTATAACTTTAGATTTGCAATTTACTAGCGATGTATATTTCAGTATTGTTTTTACAAATTTAGATTTGCAATTTACTAGCAATATATATTTTAGCAGGGGAGTGGGGATAGTGCAGTTGACCAGTTCACTTCGTGTGTGTCAAATTTAATTTGTTTAAAGGGTTCAAGGCGATCAATATTAGTGAAAATTGGTATATATATAGATAATAAGTCTCTTAATGTTACAGTGAAATTTCATAAAATTTCATCGAACCGATTTTGAATAATCATTGAAAATCTATTATTCATCTCTCAATTTATAAGTATTGGATTTATACCTGTGTAAACAATATGAGTTCAAGTGGGGACAGTGATAAGAACATAGTTAGTGGTGGGGCACCTGTATTTCGCACAGCACAGCCTACTGGTGGGAGTAATGACTTGTTGAGTTTATTACTTGAACGTTTTGACTCTGTTTCTAAAGAAGTGGTAACTATGAAAAATGAAGTGTCTAATTCTAGGGCAGAAATTAAAGAAATATCTAAAGCTCTTGATAACAGCAATAAAGAAATAAAAAATTCTCTTTCTTATATGAAAGAAAATTTACATCAGCTCAGTAATCAAATTTCCTCTCCAGCAAGAAAATAAAACTCTTAGAGACACAATTAAAAAGTTGCAAATCTATATCTCATCAAATAATCAGGCAGTGTTTCGAAATGTAATTAAAATAAATAACATCCCTATAACCGAAAATGAAAACCTTTTAATTATAATGGAAAAGTTATCCTCTGTGATCGGCTTCGAATTTTCACCTTTGAAGGTTGATCAGATATATAGAAGAAGTCTAAGATCTCGTGTAAGCTCGATGATAATCGTAAGTTTTCTTCGAAATTTAGATAAATTGGAGTTTTTAAGATTGAAGAAAGAAAAAGGCGAGGTGTTTTCTACTGATATTAATCCATCTTTTGAAAGGGCTACTGTATATGTAAATGAATATATGTCTCCCTACAACCTCAAATTATATAAAGAGGCAAAATCACTAAAACAAAAGAATCTCGTACAATTTTTTGGTTTCGAAATGGAAATGTTTTGGTCAGAAAAACCACATCTTCAAAAGCAATGATTATAAAAACTCTAGAAGACCTTCAGAATTTTAATTTAGTTAGTCTTTCTGAAAAGAAAGAGGCATATCAGACAGAAGACGAAATTGAAGATCCTATCACTCCATCACAAACAGGTGCACGCCCAAAGAAGAGGAAGGTGAAAACGTTCTCTTTAGCTTCTCGATCTGGCTCAATTGAAAATTTCTTTTTTCGCCCCAACACACCCTCGGATTCTCAGTGAAAGTTATTCAAGTATTACATCTAGCAGGTATAATACCTTAAATATTGTTTTGTGGAATGTGAACGGGTTGGGTAATTATTTAAATTGTTCAGAGTTATTTAATAATATGGAAATAATCGGTTTGTCAGAAACTCATGCTATTAATCTATCACAAAGAATATCAAATCAGCTAAATGGTTTCGATATTATCTGTTCTCCAGCTGTGAAAGAAAAAATTAAAGGTAGGGCGAGTGGAGGGTTGGCCATTTTCTTTAAAAAAAATATCTGTGCGTTAACTCCTTTAGATATAACTCCTAGTTGGATATTTGTAAAAGTAGAATTAAAAACTTTCTTTTTTTTTCTAGGTTTAGTATATTTCAATCCAAAATTGGTGATTGCAGATTATTTAGAAAAATTAGATTCTGTGTTAATAAAAATATATGATGAGTACAAGGACCCACCTATTTTAGTAGGGGGGTGATTTTAATTGCAGAGTGGGAGATTTAAATTATGTTCCTGAAGAAATTCTGATAAATAGCCAACTTTATTATAAACGTAATAATATGGATAATTTAATTAATAGTAAGGGAAGGCAATTAGTGGATTTCATGGAGGAGCATTCTTTCGTTTTAATAAATGGAAGGTCATATAGTGATAGTGCGGGTAATTTGAGTTTCCTTAGCCACCTCGGAAGTAGTACTTCGGATCTAGCTTGGTGCAATTTAGCCGGTTTGACTATGATAGCGGATTTGGAGATAATGCAGGCTGTTGTGCTCTCAGATCATTTTCCTATGAAACTAAACTGTTCTGTTCCGCTAAAAAAAATACCACGTAAACGAAATATTCCGCAAAATATAAATATATCATTTAAGTGGGACCCTCTAAAAAGTACAGAATTCTTGGCTTTGATGCAACACTCGCCTTCAATTTCTATTAATTTTGAAAATAATCCCATAGATAATTTGCTGTTTAATTTTCAAAACACAGTGTATGAAGTAGCGGCATCTCTCAATATGAAAAAAATTAATTATGATAAAAATAGTTCTAAAAAAATGAATAAACTATGGTTTGATTCTGATTGTAAAATTAAAAAGATGGTGGTAAAAAGTTGTCTGACCCTTTGTAAGTTAAATAAATTTGATACAAAAAGTAAATTGAATTACCTTAGGGAAAAATCTAATTATAAAAACCTCTTAAAAGCTAAGAAGCGTCAACACGAAAAAATTTAATGGCTGCTCTTGCGAATTCAAAGAACAGCAGCGATTTCTGGTCGGCGATAAATACGTTTAGAACGGCGCCATTCCTTTCTAATCCTATTGATATAGAAAAGTGGGAACAGTTTTTTCAAATATTCTTAAGCCTCGAATTATTGATGAGAACACGTACATAGACACGCGTCACCCCTTTCTCGATTGCGATATTTCCTCTTCAGAAATTCAGTCAGTTATTAAAAGTTGTAAAATGGGCAAATCTCCATGTTCCGATTATCTCTCATACGAATTTTTAAAATTCTTGCCTCAAAACTGGTTATTATACCTTGAATGTTTATTTAACAAAATTTTCGAAGCTGGTACCATACCTACAGCGTGGCATGAAATAAACACAATCATGATTTATAAGAAAGGGGATAAATCCTTGCCAGAAAATTATAGGGGCATAGCATTAGCGAATTGTTTAATGAAAATTTTTAATCAAATTATTAGTAATCGTCTGACCATTTGGGCCGATGAGTGTAAAGTAATTCCAGAGTGCCAGTCTGGTTTCCGGAGAAATAGGGGCTGCCTGGATAATATATTTATACTGAATTCTCTCATTCAACTAAAACTAAGAAATAGGGCGGGACTTCTTTATGCCGCGTTTGTAGATTATAGACGAGCTTTTGACTCGGTCAATCATAATAAATTATGGTTTGACTTATTTCAGGTTGGGGTCAGTGCAAAAATAATAAAAGTTATCAAATCACTTTACGAGTCGGCATTCACTAGAATAAAATCTGGTGCTGCGACCTCTAAACCTATTGAGATTTCGGAAGGAGTTTTGCAGGGAGACCCGTTGTCCCCTTTGCTCTTCAGTCTCTATTTAAACGATATAGAGCGTTTTTTTAGGGATAGCGGTCACTCTGGTATCGTGGTATCCCCGAATTGCAATATATTGTGATTGATCTATGCAGATGACTTAATCATTCTGGGTGACTGCTACACTGATATAAAAAATAAATTAATTACTCTAGAAAAATATTCAACTTCTAAATTTCTATCAGTTAACTCCTCCAAAACTAAAATCGTAAAGTTTCAAAAAGGCAGGCCAGCTAAACAGATGAAACTACACTATAACGATGTAGAATTAGAACAGGTAAAAGAATTCAACTATCTGGGGGTCATATTCTCTAATTCCGGTGTTTTTGCCAAAGCTTTAAGTCATGCAAGCTCCAAGGCTAAAATAGCTGCGGGTAGTGTTCTGAGTATTTGCTCTAGATCGAAGATTAGAGAATGGAACTCTAAAAGAAAACTTAATGAAGCTCTGATCAGTAGGGTTTTGCTGTATGGAAGTCAAGTATGGAGTCTAAGATATATAAATGAGCTGGAGAAAGCTTCTTTAACTTTCTATAAGCGACACTTGCGCTTAGCGCAGTGTACCCCAAATTTTCTAATAAGACTGGAATGTGATCTTCTCCATATTTCTTATTATATATTGAAGCTTGTCCTGCGATGGTTAGCGCATATATTAGGTTTAGAAGAAGAGAGATACCCTAAAATTTGCTATTACAAACTATTGGCGTTATCTAATGCTGGATTAAAAGACAACAAATATAATTGGGTATCACAATTGAGAGATTTGTTACTCCCTATTCATTATTCAGATATAGTTTTTATCCAAGATGGCTGTACTTTAAATAAAATTATTCCGCATATATTACAAACATATAAAAACTACCTTCTAAAAAAAGATCAAAATCAGTTGTTAGATTCAAAGTATAGTCACTATTATAACAAGATATATAATTCTAAAATAAATAATCCTAGTTATTTATCTCTCAATCTGCCGCTGGTTTTTACTCGTATATTGGCACAGGTGAGAACCTCAGGAACTTATATATTGAAGTTAACAATTGATTCTACTTCTACTGTAATAGATCAAAAATCAATTTGTAAGCTCTGCAATTTAAATTTACCCGAGAATTTAAAACATATCTTGGTTGGTTGCCCTGTTTACTCGCCTCTTAGACAGCATTTTAATATCAGTACAAATGAATTTTGGTATTTAAGTATGTTAGATCCTAAAACAATTACTGAAATAAAAAATATTTATAATTTTATTTATTATATTTTGAAATTTAGGCAAATTTTGTTGCATTAAACTAATAATATTAAAATTTAATGAATATTATATTAATCTGTTTAGTTTTATAAAAATAAGTTTTGGGTTGAAAATAAAACACATATTTGTATGAAGTATGACCCTTTTAAATTTTATATAATTGTAAAGTTATATCTTATTTTTATTTGTGTTTGTTTACTTATTAGTAAGAGTTTTGTTATGTACATTTGGAAATATTTGTTTATTAGTTTTTAAATAGCCACAACTTTCTATTACAATGTACAGGGTATCATTGAATTTCTATCCAGATTTATTTTCATTTTTTTTTTAGATCTTGTATTTTTTTACATTTTTTTTTTTTTAAATTTTTGTACTTTTCTTTCTATTTATTTGGTATTTTGTTCTTTTTTTTATGATTTAAGATTTTGTATGCAACTCTCCCTACTCCTTTGTATGGGGCTCAAGCCCCTTGTACAAATAAATAAATAAAATAAAAATAAAATAATATATTTTAGCATTGGTTTAATAATTTTGATTTGAAATTTTACTATTGTTTTGTTAAATTTTTATATTTATATTATATAACTTGTACAATTAGACTGGATTATTTTTCATCTTCTCCCTCTCCGTACTGCCAAATCTCTGGACCTCTGATTCCCTCCCAGCTCCCGTCCCATAACCCCTCTCCAGTAGCACCTTTAGTGGGCCGAAGGTTACATTAAAAATAAAATACACACATACGCTAACCTACGTCTAAGCAAATCTTACTAAATTAAACCATCCCAGATAACTAATTCCTACGGCGGTGCGTTACGCCCAGAGAGCTTGGCAATACAGTGAAAAGGCACTCACTGTGTAACAGAATAACACCAGAAACAGCATGAGAAGATCTGAACGTATGCACCCACGAGCTTACCATCCTGGCAGCTCTCCTCATTATATTTAATTAATTTATCTCGCCGTCTACTCCAGTCAGTAGAGGCACCTGTCGCATGTACTGTCGTGTCAGCTTTCTTAGCGCACGCACGGGCCCCCCTCACAGCGCGCGCACACTGATAACCTTCACTAGCTAGCCACTTTACAGTAGCATGCATATTTCTTTTGTTCCTGATCAGTTTCGGATTTCCATCCATCGACAGGGCAAATTCTCCATGTTCATGTAGAGAGTTCACTTCAACGTAACGTTCTGTTACACTCACATTTGTTGGTTTGTAAGTTTGTTAATCTGCTGATCTACATGAACTCTGACGATGGATGAAAATCAGAACTGGTCAGGAACAAAAGGAATATGCATGCTAAGACGGATAAAATACCAGAAATAATTGTATGTTCAAAAAGCAAAACAAAAACTAATATGACATAATTATGAAAACAGGAAGAGTAGTGTTCTATTTTTGCCCATTGTATTAAAGTTATCAATTAGCTTAAAAGTGGTGGCCCCGGTCTATTTCCCCTATGATCGTCTCTCTCCTCCTCCTCAGGAATTACTAGATTCGGTCCAGTTATCGGAGTCCAGCAACACACCTATAATTAAAGGATATGATGCAAATGCACATCATGTTGTCTGGGGCACCAGCGATATCAATTCTAGGGGTCGCGCTGCCATGGCCTTCTTGATCGATAGAGTTGGAGGTTGTAAATGTGGGTTCTAAACCCACTTTTGTAACCAGGATTAGAAGTTATTGATATTACTCTTGCTTCTTGAATCGTAGTAAACTGATTAGTGATTGGAAGGTAAGTTCTGAGGCTTCCATTTCTGATCACAGGATTATTAGATTTAGTCTGGGGATTGATCCAATCACCTTCGCTACCTATAGGAAGCCACGGATTGGAATTCTTATTCTAGACTTCTAGGAGATGGAATGATTGTCCAGTCAAATGCTCTTGGTGATATTACGGAATTGGAAAGGAAGGCTGGTATTTTTCATGAACACAATAAGTAATCATTCGAGCAGACTTTCCTGGCAAAAAATACAGAAACTAAGAAGACAAGTTAGAGCTCTTACAGGAAGGCTGTCCTAACTGGTTCTTCAGAATCATAGGATATTTACAATAGTCTTATAAAAGCATTATAAATAGTCTTTAATTTCCTTAAAGGATCTCCAAGAGAAACTCTTAGAGATCCTTTTGCGAGATTCTAATTAGACTCAAGAGACATCTAGGCTGATATGGATTCTTGGTAAGGATAAGGATTGTCACTTGGGTACATCAAGATATCCTGACGGATCCTTTACCGGAAGAAAAATGGAGACATTATAACTCTTGCTCAATACCCATTTCCCGGATAACATAAACATAAACAGGACTGCTTCGTATGCTGTTGGTAAGAGGAAGCTAGAACCTAGTAACCTGGCTACGGTGAATGAAGTAGTTACTGTAGATAAAGTGATAGAGAGCAGAACAAGTTTCTCACCATTTAAGTCACCAACCTGGACCTGACGGATTTTATCCCTGTCAGTTACAAATTGGTGGGATATACTGACGAAGGATTTTTAAAGGTTGTTTAATCTTTAGTCAGAATTCAGTTTACTCTACTATTAAATCAGCTGTCAATTTATTTTTGGTTATTTGTAGAGGTATGAAAAAAGCCTGGACTCAGGGAGAGGAGAAATCACTCGGAAAAATAAAAAATCATTTTTTTCGATTACATAGTGATTTGTTAAACGCGAGTAAAATGGAATTTATAAAAGCATGACTTAATGATTAATAGTAACAATAACGGATGATAATACATAAATGAATGCTATTTTCTAGGTGAAATTGTAATTTTAAATGCTCAAATGATCTTACTTGTGGGGTTATTTATTAAAAATAACCCACTTTTAGAGTTTGGTTGAACTTTACTAATGGTCGACCATCATGACTAGTGAGCGCGCGAAAATAGAATATTTTCGAGTCTGACCGGCAAAGGGTATTTTGTGGGCGGGGTCCCCGGGGGAGTCCCCCGTAAAAGAGTTTACTGAAGGTCCGTAAAATATTAAAAAAATATTTATAAGCAGTTCCCCCTATGTACATTACTAAACACTACACACTGAAGGACCACCATAAGTACATTTTTACCTGAAGTTTTTAATGAAAATACGTCAGAGAATGAAATAAATTTAATGTTTAGTAAGTTTAAATTAAAACGTGTTTTGTAAAAAAAAATCTCACAACTTTCTCTTACTCCAGTTTTCAAAATTAAAATTGACAAATATTACAGCTAGTGTATCACATTTAATGAAAATTCGTCGGAGATCGTCGGAATTCGTCGAAAACTCAAGACCTATTCAGTAATAGTGCACTTCCGGTTTACTAATTTTCTTGAAACTCGGAATTATGGCCATCTATTTATTTCTAATTAATTTTGTTTGGATGGTAGAATGGTATAATCAACTATAATAGCACTTGAGAGAAAAACATAACCCCCCTCCCCCAAAAGCCCTCTTCAGTGATATTATCAGGAGAAACGTTTCAAATAAAAGTTGCAGCTCTTTATATGATAGTATACATACGTACTCTAAAGAAAATCGTTGGAGCCGTTTTCGAGAAAATACCAGAAAACTAAAAAATACATTTCAATAAAAACCTACTTTCGGTCATCCGATTTTTTCAAATTTGGAATTTCAACAATATACTCAATTCTTATTAATATTATTGAGATGACAGAATTGTGAAGTAAACTGAAATAGCACTTTAGATGAAAACCTAACCCCACCCCTCCCCCATAACTGCCCTTAAATGAATTTTTCCGGAGAAAAGTTTCAAATAAAAGTGTAGCTCTTTGTATATGTACTTGATATATCAAGTTTCAAGAAAATTGTCGAAGCTATTTTTGAGAAAATTGCAAAAAAGTAAAAAACCAACAAGTAAAGTGGTACTTCCGGTTAAAAAATTTTGACAGATGACCCACGTCGGATCCCATGGTGATATCTAAACGGAATATCATGTTTGAACTTTCTATGATTTTTTGTTTTTGAGCTATGTTGTTCACATACATACATACACACGCACATACATACATACACACAAGTATTATGACCAGTTTCTGAAATTCGTTAATTTTATAGACTTTGATAGACTTTCAATAGGCTTAAGATTTTTTGCTTCTTTTTGCTTTTTGTTTGATTTCCATCTTGTTTTGTTTTGTCAAAGTATCTGTTTAAGTTGTTTTGTTTTTTTCTACATTTAACAGTATTTCATTAACTTGATCTATTTTGTAGCTTGATTATGTTTTACATACAATTCTGTACATATATGCATGTAATATATGTATTTATGGAGCATGCTGTAAATAAAGAAATTTAAAAAACACCCAGACACACACACACACACACACACACACACACACAGACCATTTCCTAAAAATCACTTTTTTGGACTCAGGGGACCTCAAAAGGATATTTCCGGTGAAAACTCGATATCGAAAATTTGGCAGGATTACAATATCTACTTCCTCTTACTAAGTACGAGAAAGTAAAAAAATAATAAAAAAGTTTCTATCCGTTTGGAATAGCATTGTCTTATATTTATTTCTTCTTTATATTAAAGTAGTTAATCATGTAGGCAAGCACTTCGCATGATTTCCGGGAAGGATGGTGTTTAAAAATATATGTATATAATAACAGCAACTGTAGACAATATTGTTTTATTTATCCATACATACATACTGTAATGTTTTTCTTTCTAAACTAGCTACTGCAACTAGTTTCAAGTGGGTTCGTATAGATAAAATACTCTAAACTTCAATAAAGAAAACACCAATTTATTGCTATACACAATAAATTACTAAATACAACGCTTAATAATAATTATTTCACAGTTTAAACCACAAAAGTTCACTTTGTTCACTTTTGTACACTTTTCACAAACTAGTGACTTCGTTTGTAACTGAAAAACTCTCTCAACTCTCTGTGGTCCCTCTATTTATACCGGTAGCGAACCTTCCAGAATCTTCTCAATTATTCCAGTCAAAACTAGCGCGCAGCCAGCGCTTCCTACGGCCACTAAGAGAACCTTAGGAACCTGTCTTCTCTTCTAGATGGCACCACTAGCTGCGTTACAATACATATATACACCAGTTCATATTGTACTCCTATTGTAAGTGTACCATTATTTTATATGTGCATGGGATAATATTAAAATAACTTATGGTTATTTTCAGAATATTTATGAGTTTAATATAATAACTGAAATAAAACATTTAATTTCATTGTCTTTTATTTTATTTTTTTTATCGAAAACTTTTGCAAAATGTTGACCAATAACCTAATATCGTAAATTCATTGCGAAATAAGCAACTAATTATATATTTGTATAGTGTTTGCTTCTTAAATAAGATCAGCTATAATAAAAACGTGGACCAGTTAGTAGATGTTTACTAAAGCAATGCCCTCGTCTACCATCCAGAATCTTTATAGATTCGTGTAAGTTTTATAGCCCCTCGGACGGTAATTTGAAAAAAATATTAGCTATTCCGGTGGATTTGGCCACTAGCCTTGCAGGAAAAAAAAAAATCTTAATTTAAAAAAAAAATGAAGCACTGATATAATTATCAGTCAGATACAAGAAGTATCAGTATTTTATCTGATTTTCTCATCTGTATTATCTCTTCACAATTATTAATACTACGGATTTAAATTACAATCTCACATTATGTGATATATTTTTTATATATATAAAGAAAAAGCAATGTAACAGGCTGACCGGAGCATTGACAAATTTTAATAAACTCCCGCTAGAATTTCTAATAAAGGAAATGACTGAACTTTAGAATTTCATAACAGAACGAAAGAGGCAAGATTATTTGAAATTGTTACAAACAAAAAAGAAAAAAAAAATCATAATAACAAATGCAAATTAAGTTTTCTTCTACTTTAAAAAAGGAATGTTTTTTAACATGGAAATTAAATTTTATTACATTCCCGCTTTCAAAGAGTAAATAACAAGCTTTTCTTTTGTTCAAGCACATATCGATTTTTAATTTAAAATTACTCGAACATAATATGACATTTTGTAGAACCATACAGCATAAAAGTTAATAAAACCGGACACCCCCAAAACAAAAACATTGACTCGATCGCAGTTTACAGCAGGGAGAGAAAGTAAAAATGCAAAATTGAAATGAAAAAAATCTAGTATGTAAACCTCACATGGTTCTTCTCATACAATACTCAAATTCTAACTGATTTCTTCTTCTGGATTCATTTTTACGTTTAGTTAAGTGGGTAACATCATTTCCCTCGATAAATTCATTTCAGGTGGGTTATGTTTTCCTCTAAAGGGCCATTTTGATTTATTATAGTACTGTATCAGCTAAATAATATTAAATAGAATTAAATATATTGATAATATTTCGAGTTTGAGGAAAATCGGTCAACCAGAAGTGCGTTTTTACCGGTTTTTCAGTTTTCTGAGATTTTCTCGAAAACGGCTTCAACAATTTCTTTAAACTTAGTATACCGTCTACAAATTCAAAGATCTACCGCTTTTACTAGAAATATTTCTCCAGAAAAATTAATTTAAGATGATTTTTGGGAGAGGTAAAAGAATTTTTACTGAAGTTATTTCAATTTTCTACGATTTTATCCATAAAAACATTGACGGATTTCATTAAATTTGTTACACTATGTATGGAGCAACCTTATCACTTTTATTGGGCGATGTACTAAACCTAAAGATACAACTCCGAAATGTGCTCCGCTATGTGGCGATGAGCATTCAGCAGCGTACAAAGGATGCATTGTTCACCGAGAATTGCAGCGCGCAAGAAGATCTCCCGTTTACGAGCATCCATCTGCTCAGAGAAGACAGCCAACAACCACAACCAGCTCCACCACAACTTAATAGAATTAATTTTCCATCATTGCAGTCCCAACCAAGAAACAAAAATGTATCTTTTGCACAGGTAGTCGCGGGGCCTGACATTCCCAAAACCTTCCCCCTCCTACCTCTCTTTCTCCTCTGGCGCTCCTAAATTCATTCTTAACCGGTCTTAAATCGTCCCTGATAACACTTCTAACCTCAGTGGTTACTCACCTTCTTCCCAGCCGCGCACCTCAATCCCCTTAATTTACATACTCCTCCATACTCCTCTGGAATGCGAACGGACTTTACCAACATACACGTGAACTCGACATATTTCTACACGACAAACGCATAGATGTGGCCTTAATAACTGAAACTCACTTCACTGATAAATCTCGATTTCTCATCCCCGGCTACACTACATATAACACCAATCACCCAGACGGGACCGCACATGGTGGATCCGCAAATCTCATCCGAACTTCACTTTCGCATTTCCTTATACCCTACAAACCGGCTCCTTATCTCCAACCTACCGTGATAACTCTGCTTTTCCTATACCATAGCAGAAGTATACCGTCCGCCGAATCATGCCATTCAGCAAAGCCATTTCCTCTACTTTTTCTCATCCCTTGGTCCTCGTTTTATATGCGGTGGTGATTACAATGCAAAACACCCCAGATGGGGCTGCCGAGTGGCCAATCCACGGGGTAGACAACTCCAATCTCTCTCTATTTATCTCCTTCCCAACCAACCTACTGTCCAACTTCTCCCCATAAACGCCCCGATCTACTCGATTTCTTCATATGTTCAAACTTAACTTCTCTTTCCACTGATATCTTCGTCCCAAATGACCTATCTTCCGATCACAGCCCGGTCATCCTAACTCTTGACATCCATCCCAAACCAATACCTCTTCGACCAATTCTCATAAACGGCTCTATGGACCTATTTCGGGATAACTTAACACAGAAACTTAAACGTTCCTCTAAAACACCTTCACAACTTGACGATAACATTGAACTACTAACTAACTCTATCCAACAAATTCACCTGCTACTACTACTACTACTAACCAATATCACAAATCATCTGTAACCTACAACCTTCCTTTCTATATCAGGACACTTATCACACTTAAACGGCGAGCGAGAGCCCGCTGGCACCACACCCATTAACCTACTGACAAAAAAACCTTCATTCAATTGACAAGACAGCTGACTAACGAATTACACAAGTACTACAACCACTAATATCCAAATACACTCTTACTCTCAGAACTCAAGACAATTCACTTTGGTCCGCTACAAAAAAGATCCTGAAAACAAAAATACTTCTCAACGCCTCCTTCTCTTCCTCTCCAACGCCCTGACGGGTCCTGGGCGAAATCCGACGAGGAGAAAGCCCATTGCCTCGCCTCCTATCTCTCCCAAGTGTTTACTCCCCATCCTGAAATAGAGGACCCTCAACACAGCAACACCATCACCCAGGAACTTGATATCCCACTTCTTCTTTCACTCCCGCCTAAAGCATTCACACCAAAACAAGTTCTGAAAATATTCCGCAATATTCATCCTAAGAAAAGCCCTGGATATGACCTTATCAACACCCGCGTCCTCTTACAGCTCCCACCTAAGGCCATCGTTTTCCTAACATCCCTATACAATGCTATTCTTAGAACAACTCACTTCCCTTATACTTTGGAAATTTTCTTCAATCCGCGTGATTTCCAAACCTAATTAACCCGTTCATTCCCCTAACTCTTATCGACCCATTAGTTTATTACCATTACTAGGGAAAATTTTTGAAAAACTTCTTCTATCCCGCCTCCATACTCTATTAGCTCCACTCAATATTATTCCTGATCACTACTTCGGTTTCCGCAGGTATCACTCTACCATTCACCAGGCACACAGAGTAGTAGACACCATCGCTACGTCCCTTGAGCGGAAGCAATACTGCTCGGGAGCCTTCTTGGATATCTCTCAAGCGTTTGATCGGGTATGGCACCCGGGCTTATTGTGGAAACTTAAGGACATCCTTCCTTCCACTTATTACCTTATATTATCCTCAAATCATATCTTGCCGATCGCCATTTCATGGTTGTCCAAGAAACCTCATTTTCTCCCATATTTCCTATTCCCGCTGGCGTTCCACAAGGAAGCATACTCGCTCCCCTTCTTTACGCAGTATATACTGCTGACCTCCCACTTCATTCTGATACGGTCACCTTCAACTTCGCCGACGATACGGCCATCCTATTCCCTCATAATGATCCCGTCATGTCAGTTTACATCTTCAATCCCATCTCAAAATCCTTGGACCCTGGCTCCGAAAGTGGAGAATAAAGGTGAATCAACTCAAATCTAATTACATAGTCTTCACATTAAATCGAAAAACCCTTCCTCCTATATATTTCAACCATATTCTTTATCACCCGTCACATAAGTTCGTTAGCTTGGTCTCAATCTTGACAACGATTAACCTGGAATCCCCCTACTCGACTAAAAAGAACTGAACTGAACAACAGATATAAAATACTACAAAAACTTCTAGACAAACGTTCGAAACTTACATTACATAACAAACGACAACTACATTATTCTCTATTAGCCCCTATTTGGACTTACGGAATCGAACTATATGGGGCAGCCAGACATTCAAACCTTTACCGCATTCAAACCCTATTCCAAAATCCTTCGCACCATAGTCAATGCTCCCTTCTAGGTTTACAATCACACCGTCCATAACGACCTAAAAATTCCCTTCGTTTCTGCGACAGCCAAGTCCCGTTATCTAAAGTTCCATTCCCAACTATCCTCTCATTCAAATCCACTTATCCAAGCGCTCTCAACCACAACTCTCCCCTCTAACCCATCACGACGACTGATGCGACATCTGCTTACATGATCGGCTGTCGTAGGACAGTTGTGAGACTCCATTCTTAATGGTTTGTTACGGCTCCCATCGCTGGATGACAGTCGTTCTGCCGCGGCCTTCAGCCAATGCACACATAATTCGCACATTATCTATTTTACTTGTTGCATGTAAATTGTGTAGTTGTAAAAATCAATAAAAATGTTTAAAAAAAGAAGGTTTGGGAGTGGGAAGTGTATGGTTTCTTCAAAAAATGTCATTTTATTAAGTTTAGATTCTCCAATTGATATAAAATTGAAGACAAGCAAACATTTAGTAAATAAGTTTGAAGAAATTTTGTCACTTAGATTAGATTAGATTGACAGCGGGGAGGCGAGCCTTATTATACTGCGACCTACATTAAGAGGTCAATTGTGGGTCCCCTAAGATTATAGCACATCTTTCAGCCTCACCATACTTAGCAATGCCGACAGTGGCTCTGTCATGAAGCTCGTAGCTTCGGGATTGGTTGTTCCCAGTTAAAGAAATCTTGTCCTCATCAGACCGGCATACTCACAAAGGATGTGTACCGAGGTTTCCCACTCGGCTCTGCAGAATCGGTATGCCGCACTATCTGCAAGTAGTAGTTGGTGCATTGCCTATTCAGCCTACAATGCCTACTATGTAGACTTACCCTACATAGACCCCCTATTAGCTTTATATCCTTTCGGTTATGGCTCAGTAGGTACCTGGTAAATGTCTTTTAATAAATCTATAATCCAATCCTTGATAGAAGCCTGAATCAAGCTCCTGGGCAACCCCAGAATGGCTCGGGGTCTATAAAGGTATCCTTCGAGCCCTCCCCCGAAGGCCCTCCCTGTAAAGGGCGGACGCCCTAGCATTGCCAATGAACCCCGCATTTCCCGGCGAGTGTCAACTTATTTTGAGCACCCACCTCGTTTAGGGCAGATAGGCAGTCCCATACGTCTTCGAACTATTTGGTGTGAAGAAAGTGCCTTCAAGGCTGCCTGATTATCGGAGTATATGGCCACTCTCCTGCCCTCCAATCCTTGCCTTATAATCTCCTTAGCGCAGAGTTGTAACGCCACAACTTCGGCCTGAAAGAACGTGGCGTACTTTCCTAGGCTGGCCTTAATCTTAACTTTAGGCCTGCTCCCATATACCCCTATCTCCGACCCCAGTCGGAGTTTTAGAGCCGTCTGTATACCAGACCGTGTTTCCGAGCAGAGGGGGATCCCTGTCCCATTCATCCTGTTCGTATAACAATGTGGAAGTTCCTTTCAAAATAAAACTTAGTAATCATTCTGTCAGTAGGCATAACAAGTAAATCATCAGGCCTAGAATTCCTCAATCAGGCTCTGATTAACACATTCGCGCCTAGAGGTGATAGGTGCATCGCTGCGGAGCCTATGAATTCCCATTCTGGCCTTACCTCGAAATTTGTCACTTAAATCTTGTTAACTGCAGTAAGAGAAAGTCGTGTGAACCATTCACGTTTCACACCAGGTTTTTTTTTTTTTTTTTATCCATTATATAAAAAATTGTAGGCGACATACCTGCTCCAAAGTTTGGGACGCTAACTAAAAACTGTTTTTGTGAAACTTGGAATTATTGTTTACTAAAGTTTTCCTTGCATGGTCAGCAGCACGATCTGTCTGTCAATCTTCCAACTTCTAAAAAGTTTCTAAGAAAAAAATTGATTTTGGAGAAATTGGTTGTGTTGGTAATCTTTGAGGTTAGATTTCAAATTATTTGAGATTGATCATGGCGCTGACAGTTCATTTCATTTCCTATATTTGTTTTATTATTAAGAGTAATGAAACATGAGGTAAAATAGTCAAGTTTCAAGAAAATGTGCCACTTTATTATAATTATATTAATTGCGGTAAGAGAAAGTCAAATCAGAACTTTATTCCTCCTCCGATAAATATTAAATGTAATAAAACTTCCACTGTTCTCTTTGAGCTAGTCCTAACAATGATGAAGTGATCAGTGAATTGAATTAAAAATTTTAATTTCATTCCAACAATAATTTTTTATGAAATTCTACATACTTTTAAGTCACGGGAAAAAATAAACATTCTCATTTTTTCCCACTTTGGAAAACTTGCTTTTTCACCGTTTCTTTTTGCTTCTCTTGATCATTTATCATGTTATACTTCATTTATCATACTCCAAAGAAAATAAGCATTACCTTTTTTTACTTTCTCTTATTCATTTTTTTATATTCATCGCAGCAAAATAACTTTTTTTAAAATACATTTTCTAAACAAAACGAAAAAATCTGGTGTGGAAAAACCCACACGTCTATCTCTTACTGCAAATTACATAGTTATCTTTAACAGACTTTCTTAAAATTTATAATATGTTTAGCAGTCTTTAGTATTTTTTGGGGGAGCGATGACCTTCTAGTCTACATCTCACTGTTCGGTGATGGACTGTGTTGACTGTACCTAGAGAACACAGTACTGAGAAGGCAGGCAGTGTACTGAGAAGGCTCCGGGCGCCAATGACCCATAGATGTAATTGTAATTGTTGTTTCTTGTCTTAAGAAAATACAAACTTATCACACATATATGTTAAAGCACAAAAAAAAACTCAGTAAGAGAAAGTTAGGTGAGTGTTTTACACCAGAGCTTTTCGTAAAAATTAAATTTAGGAATTTGAGGATGAGAGTCAAACTTTCCTCTAAAAAATAAAAAACCCTCATATCAGAGTAGATTTCAGAGTATGGAGATTTGTAAGAACAATTTATATAGAAGTAAGAGCCCCAGGGTAACGTTCATGTTTCGCCGAGGAACTTGCTCCCACTATACTATAACAACACTCTCATCACTGTCACAGTGGAACCCTCTTACGAGACTAAAATAACACCAGAGCTAAACACTCGATACAGACTTCTTCTTAGATACTAGGCAGACGCTCCAAATTGTCACAGACAACAAAGTACTTCATATACAACACAATCTTACGACCAATTTAGAACTTAAGGGGTTGTCTGGAACTCAGTCAAGCGAATCAACTCAAAAAGAATCCACTCCCTACAATCCAAAATCCTCCGCAAAATCATTCAAGCCAAGGATGTGTGGGAAGGGTGAAGGAGTTAAAATGACACCTATCAAAGAAGGTGTTTTCGGATTAGAGCTCATATTGCAAATACGTGACAAACAGTATAAACACCAATAAAACATTTTCAATGTTCGACTTTTTCGTAGAAAATTGGCAGCAGTTTGTTTATTTTAATATAAAAATTTGGTTTTTTATTTTTAGATTCTGCATTCTTGCGAATTTTCTAATCAACTGCATTTTTGTTCTCCGTTAATACGTTCAGTATATTTTGTGATAGTTATGGCAAATGCAATTTCTCTTATACTAATAAATACTATAACCTTTATATAGGATATCTATTTTCTTTACTCTGTTAGGTGAGCCAAATGTAGTGCTATAACTAATAGGTCTACAATAATAAGAAAAGTAAATAACTAGGTGAAAGAAATTGGAAGAAAGGTAAAAGAATGTTGGATGGTATAGGAAGAGTTTAATAAAATGAAATCTTTTGAGTTTGGATGGTACAATAGTTTTTGAAAGCCCCTTAGCTCTTTGGGAATAGTAGTGGAAAATGGATCCCAATAGGAGATTGTATGGAACCCATCTGGGGACTAGACGCAAGGAACAATAAATTGGCAATGTGCCAGCAATTTTACTGAAACTGACAGAAAGAGAGAAAGGACGAGTGATAAAGAAAAAGGAAACTGTAATACTCTCTTACAATAATAGGAACTATGGTTAATAAAGCTAAAAACATATATTTCCAAATTACATATGATATAAAATAGCGGTTTTCTTAATTTTTTATGAGCAGAGAAAATTTACACTAATTACAATATTTATGAAAGTGTGTAATGGATGCCAGAAATTATATTATAAATATAATTTGAAGAAAATTATGGTTTGAAAGAAAAATGCAAGTTGGTTGGCATAAAAGGGTAAAGCCCAGGTAGAAGACACCGTTACAGAAGAGTTCATAGAACTTAGTCAGCGTTGTCTTTTTTACCAAGAGAAGGCATTCTTTCAAGAGAGAGTCTAAATTCTGCTTTCAAACAGGACAGTCTGAATTAGACATTCAACCAGAACATTGTATCAGGAATCTCTCTCTTCAATTCAGTGCCACTTATAAGTTAAATATTTGAGTTAAATCAATCTAGCTACTGATTATTAGATTCTGTGTATTTATAAGTAAAATTACAGATTCACAATTAACAATAACCTTGTAAACTTACTAATTTAATATTTAGTTAAATTATTTATTTAAAAATGGTTCTTATTCTCTATTTCTAATACTTCTATCTCTATCTTAAACATACACACTCACAAGCCCCCTTACAAAACCGCTCGTGCTACAATACTTATAAACATACAACAAAACAAATCACACCAACCACATTTCATTGGTGGCAGCGGTGGGATATTATCAACCAGAATCCATAAATTAACAAGTACGAAAAATTTTCAATTAGCTAATTAAAAAAATTATCTATCAGATAATTTTATTGCTTTTCTCAATTATTTTCTCAGCGGAAATATCTTATTATTTCCCAAATTGAATTTTCTATTGAATTTCATTTTTAAATTTTTGTATTTGTACCACTGTACCCTAATCCCTTGTGAATTTTGAATGTATGAGGGCTCTTAATAGATCGCAAATTGTAAAAATATTATGCGACCATAACCTCTCTCAAAAGGGCAACTTAAATCAGCTGCATAGACGTCTTGAAAAATATAATCTTTCCCCAAGTAATTCATTCATTTCAAAAATGTACAAGGTTAATGGACAAGAGATGAGCATCGACACCGCTGTTGAATACCTACTTGCACAGCAGCAATTAGCCAATCCTCCAGCCACCCTAACAATCAATCTGCTAGCCCTCTAAGAAATTTACAACTAATCAATAGTTTGCCCACCTTCGACGGCGAAAACACAGCCAGTGTGTCCGATTTCCTAGACCAAATTAGCTATTGCGCTAGCCTTTCTGGCTGGAGCCAAATGGTTTGAGGGAGTATAATTACTCACATAGGGTGAAACTTCCCTATGTTTCTAGAGACAGATATCCTGTAGCGGAACCTCACTCAAGTCCAACCTGCGCGTCCTCGTCGCGGCTCTGGTAACATCTGCGCTCTACTTCTGTGGAAGCGCGGATGGCTAAAAGGGTGGACGAACGCAGAGGGTAGCCTTCGGGCTATTTGGGAACTTAGCGCTCCCACGTACCTCAGCTACAATTACAGACTAACACATGCAGCGGTGCCCCGCCTGGAGTGTGCGTTGGTAGGAACTTTTCTGCCCTCTGTTCGGGTCGCCATAATTTATGCGCGGCCTGAATCTCTTGCAGCAACTCTGTTGCTTCGGAGCCTATGTGGGGGGTTCTTGCTTCATCACTTATACCTAAACGCCTTAACATCGCACCTACACAATTACATTTTTACACGCCAGTTGCATGTGCTGGTGCCACCTACATGTGTATAGATACCTGTGTCGTGGGGGAGGGAAGTCCTGGTGGTTGACGACGCAGGTTCTCGCTGGAGGCAAGTTCTCTCAGCGCGCCTTGCAACCACTTTGGTTCCAGAATCTGCTAAAGAGGCGGCCAGAGCCTTACCCAGCTCTGGTCAATCGGCTAGCGTAAAGTACGCATGGCTGAGTTTCCGGGTATTGTGGGTCTTGGGTCCCTGGGCGCTATATCTCTGGGGTAGTTCTGGCGCTTCTTCAAAGCGTCCCAAATTGTGAGGCTCCGTGGAGGGTGGAGAGCTCTGGATATGAATTTTTAATATTATTTAATAAATACTTTTAATTTTAAATTCGTCAGCCGGGGGCCTTAGAGGAGAGGCCACCGGTGGAGGGGGTAATTCCTCTGTACATCCAGAGTCGGGTGACCAGGGCCTGGATGCACTAATGGGTGGGAATCCGGAAAATACCAGAAGCAGGGAAGGCTTGCTTCTGGAGGAGAACGTGTCAGAGGAGCTGCGGAGGACTTGTCCCCCTGAATCGGTCAAAGGAAAAAAGAGAGATATGTAAGGCAGGTATTTTTATTTAATATTTACACATGTATATATACATATATATATTTATTTATTTATTTTGGCTTATTTATTTATTTATTTTTATTATTATTATAATTTTTTTTAATTTTTATTTATTTATTTTTCTTCCTGCCTGCTGTCTATCAAGTATGTCAGAAGTTCATTTCTTCCACTAGTTAAGTTATCACTATGATTGACAGGGTAGAACTGGTTCAGGTTAACTTGCAGCATAGCAAAGATGCAACGGCTAATTTGTGCATAAATTGCTGGGTTGCATACATATTTTACACTTATCCAAGAACCTCATGCTTATAAATGATTGGTTCGGGGTTTGAGTCGGTCATTGGCAGGTTGTTTGTTGCGGATGGCGGCGGCACTCCTAGAGCATGTATTTGCGTTAGTAGAGATGTGAACTTTTGTAACCAGGATTAGAAGACAAGTTATTGATATTACTCTTGCTTCTAGGAATATTAGTAAACTGATTAGCGGTTGGAGGGTAAGTTCGGAGGCTTCAATTTCTGATCACAGGATTATTAGGTTTAGTCTGGGGATTGATCCAATCACTATGGCTATCTATAGAAACCCCAGAAGGGCGGATTGGAATTCTTATTCTAGGCTTCTAGGAGATAGAATGATTATCCAGTCAAATGCTCTTGGTGATATTACAGAATTGGAATGAGAATTCTTCATGAACATATTAAGTCTTCGTTCAAGGAGACTATCCTCCCAAGTTGATTAGTGGTAGTAGGAACCCCTGGTGGTCATCTTCGTTAGAAAAGTTAAGAAGATAAGTTAGGGGATCTTACAGGAAGGCTGTCCTACCCGATTTTCGGAATCATGGGATAGTTACAATAGTCTTAAAAAAGCGTATAAATACGCTTTAAGGAAAGCAAAGAGAAACTCTTGGAGATCCCTTTGCGAGGATCTAAATTCGACTCAAAAGACATCTAGGCTGGTACAAATTCTTGGTAAGGATAAGGACTGCTAGTTGGGTACTTTAAGATATTCTGACGGTTCCTTTACAGGAAGAGAAATGGAGACATTACAGCTCCTGCTTAATATTCATTTTCCGCATAATATAAACATAAACAGCACTTCTTCGACTGCGGTTGGTGGGAGGAAGCTAGAACCTACTGACTGACCTGGCTACCGTGGACGAGGTAGTTACTATGGATAGAGTGGTTTGGGCAGTGCAAAGTTTCTCCCCATTTAAATCACCTAGACCTGACGGAGTTTATCCCTGACAGTTACAAAATGGTGGGGTTGTACTGACGAAGGTGTTGATAAGGATTTTTAAAGGTTGTTTAATGTTTGGTTATGTGCCAACATTATGGAGGGAAGTTAGGGTGGTCTTTTTTTCCTAAACCAGGAAGAAGTGACTATTCTGATCCTAAGGCATTTAGACCAATAAATCTTATATCATTCCTTCTAAAAACTTTGGAAAGGTTGGTGGATAGGTAAATTACTGATGGTCCTTTGAAGGTTATCCACTCCATCCAAACCAGCAGTATTGGTGATAGCCGGGGTAATCCCAATCGCGTTGCTGGCGCGGGAGAAAAAGGGATATATGAGAGGAGGGTGGAGGGCGCCGGGAGAGCCGTTGCGCGGGAAGAAAGGCGACGCACCCTTAGGATGTGGCAGGCGCTATGGGAGGGGGACTCGAGAGGCCGTTGGACGGCCCGACTCATTGGAGATGTGGAGAGGTGGGTCGGGAGGCCGCATGGGGAGGTGGACTTTTATGTCACTCAGCTCCTCAGCGGCCACGGATGCTTCGGGTCCTACCTCCACAGGATGAGGATCCGGGAATTGGGTGATTGCCTCTACGTAAGCGATGACGCCTGCCACACCTTCTTCGGTTGTGGGAGGTGGGAGAGAGATAGGGTTGCCTTGGAAGAAAGAGTGGGTCGGCTGACCCCCGACAACGTGGTCGGGGCAATGCTGACGAGCGAGGTGGCCTGGGGGCTGGTCGCGGCATTTGCAAGGGAGGTCCTCCGTCAGAAGAGGATCGACCTGGCTCGGAGCTAAGCCTATTTTTAGAACAGGAGGAGCCCCTTAGCGGGCAAGTTTTAGGCCTAGCTCTGATGAAGTACCGTGACCGGTGAATCCAGGCTAGTGCCCGGAGGAGAGAGGAGCTGACGCTTCCTCAATAAAAAAAAAAAAAATGTTTGGTTATGTGCCAACATTATGGAGGGAAGTTAGGGTGGTCTTTTTTTCCTAAACCAGGAAGAAGTGACTATTCTGATCCTAAGGCATTTAGATCTATAAATCTTATATCATTCCTTCTAAAAACTTTGGAAAGGTTGGTGGATAGGTAAATTACTGATGGTCCTTTGAAGGTTCATCCACTCCATCCAAACCAACTTGCTTATACTGTAGGAAAATCGACCGAGACTACTTTGCATTGTCTGGTCGGTAGGATAGAATCTGTTCTAGAGACAAAGGAATATACTTTAGGGTGTTTCTTTGATGTTGAAGGGGCATTTGACAGAGTATCATTCGATGCGCTTGAATTCCCTAGGTCGAAAAGGTATACTACCAGTTATAATTAACTGGCTAGATATTTATTTAAGGAGTAGAGTTATACAGTCTTCTATAGGTATGCATACTGTAGTAGTGGGAGCGGGGAGAGGGTGTCCTCAAGGTGGTTGTCTCACACCAAAGCTATGGTGTGCTATCATTTATGAACTGTTAACCAGGATGAATTCATCAGGATTCTATGTACAGACATATGCCGATGATGGTGTTATTTTATTGCTGGGCGATGTCTGACTACTATCTCGGACTTAATCCAAAGTGCCCTTAACATGGTATATGATTTGGACTCAGGATAAGGGTCTTTCAATTAATCCCAGTAAGATCCAGGTGATTTTATTTACTAATAGGAGGAAGATCGAACGATTGAAACCTCCTAGGTTATTAGGAACTTCTGTTCAGATTTGCAAATCGGTGAAGTTTCTTGCAGTGGTTCTTGACAGTAAATTAAATTGGTCGGATCATGTTGAGATACAGTAGCAAAAGGCAAATATTTCCTTTTGGCAATGTCGAAGAATCGTAGGTAAAAATTGGGGGATTACTCCCAAGATGATGTTTTGGATTTATGGTATGGTTATTAAACCTAGGTTGGTATATGCGTCTGTGGTGTGGTGGCGTCGCATTGAGATAAGATCCGCTAGACTGCTGCTTGGCTTGTCTGGCAGGGACCGGTGCGATGCCAACCACGCCTACAGCTGCAATGGAGACTTTATTGGGAATCCCACCGCTCTTTGTAGAGGTGAAAACTGTGGCAATGAAAGCCTGTTATAGAATTAAACAAGTAGGTTTTCGGCAGGGTAAGCGATATGGTCATTCTACCATTCATGCGAGATGCTATTGAAGGTTGCTATTATAGGTTTTCCGTGACAGAATGTTGAAGACTTTTGTTTTTGGGCATTCTTACAGAGTTAGGTTACATTCTACAGAAGATTGGTCAAGATTGAGTCCGTCTGGTGTGATGCCTGATAACCTAATTACCTCCGGTGTTACACGGTTGGTTCCAGAATGGATGGTAGGTCTGGGGCTGCAGTCTATTTTGAGACCGGAGATCATTTGGCAGTATCTCTTGCTGATTCGAGACTGAGGTTTATGCTATTCTTTGTTGTATCTTGGATGATAGGGTACGTAACACTCGCTTAAAACGTGTTTGTATTTGCTCGGTGAGCCAAGCTGCGCAGAAGGCGCTGAGTTCTTGTGTCTTCACTTCCAGGTTGGTGTTAGAATGTTCTAAAGACTGGAAAAGCTTTCTTCTCTGAAGGATGTGCTTCTAGTGTGGGTACCAGGTCACATGGGAATATTTGGGAATGAGGAAGTGGATAGGTTTGCCAAATTAGGCGCCTCTCCCCCTTTCAACGGCCCCGAGCGTGCTGTTGGCGGTGTTCTGGCACATATCTGTCAGGCTTCCAATCATGGACAGCTTCACAGCATTCATCCTTATGGACGAGCTCAGTTGGTGTCAGCAGTCCAAAATGCTCATCGGGGGTCCGGGCCGAGCTATTAGTGATACGTTGCTGTGTCTTTCATGGAGCTCTCTCAGGCATCTGGTTGGATACCTTAATGGACATTGTGGTTTATGGAGACATCTCTACGTAATGGGGCTCATGCAGGATCCATTTTGTGGAGTCTGTGAGAAAGAGGAGGAAACACCCATCCATCTTATGACAGATTGTCTGGGTTGTGAGGAGATTAGGTTCAGGACCTTTGGTCGGAGCAGGATGTCTGTGGAAGAGTGGAAGAGGGGCTATTCCCTTTAAGGTTATTGTCCGATTTGTTCAGACTGCGGTGAATCTTAGAAGGATTAAACCCGGTCTGGATATTTGTTCTAGACCCGGTTTGTTGTAGTTTATCTTGCGGTAGCCATATGGGGCCAGTGAGGCTTTGGATAGCGTAGGGTTTGGTCCCTCCCCACAGACAAATAATAATAATAATAATAGCCTTTCTGGCTGGAATGACGCAGAAAAATTGGAAATCCTAGCACTTAGGCTCTCAGGTTCTGCAAAAATATTTTACGACACCCAGAAAGCTGAGCTACAACGCCAGGCTATAATTATAACGTATCCCCTAATCTCAGAACATCTTCTAGCTAGATTTAGAAAGAAAAAAATCCCTATAGTACTCCTTCAACAGATGACTAATATTCAATATCTTCCCACAGAGTCACCAGAAACTTTCGCGGGTAGAATTGGATATATTCAATCCGCCATTAGCTTAAAAGCTCAGGCTAACCCACTCAAGGCCATACAAACAATTTTAGACAGACTGGCCACTGATGCGTTCCTGAAGTCACTTCCTCAACCCCTTCGAAATGAGGTACGGACAAAGCTACCTCAAAAATTAGACAAAGCCCTTTCATATGCCAATGCCATAAAGGAAGTGCAGGCTTCGGAAACAAATCCTACAGTTTTCGCAGTCACCTCGAAAACTACGCCTCGCATACCTCCATCTCCATGCCGATTCTGCGGACAAATGCATTTCCACGCAGAATGCCCGCATCGAAATAAAAGGCAGAAACGACCATTAAAAGCAAACTACCACTCGTAGAGTTTTTAACGCAGTAAAAAATATGCCCCGCCGCCACTGTTCCGGTCCACATTTTGACGTGGACTGAACAAATAAATTTCGATCAAAACCCCGCACTAACTTCGGCAAAATGCCTAAGAATTTTAATATTCCTAAAAATTTTAATCACCGAGTATATGCTAATAATCACGGTAATAATAATAATAATAATCAATATTATAGTAATAATAACAATGATCGAGTAGTTAATTCTAATAATGTACGAATCGACTCTTATCCAGGTAGACCCCAATATAATCAGAATAATAATAACAACGAAATTGGTAATAACCTCCAAAGTAGGCCCATTTGCCAGTTTTGTTCAAAATTTGGACATAAACAGCATGTGATTGTTTCCAAATACAGCCAAAAAACGCTTAAACCCACAGCCACTCTCACGAACGGCTGATATAATGACCACGGCTCTCATTCCTGCTTTCATCAATTCGACAATTTGTTAGTAAATTTAAGAATTGGCAAAGTGCCCTTGTAAAAACTGGGCTAGTCACAGTCTAGTGGATTCCAGTTTTTGTCGAAATAAGAATCTTCAGCATTCCAAAGTTATTTTAAAATCCCTGACTAACCAGGTAATACCTAATTATGGCATCACGTCCCATTGTGTGCATGCGCATAATGTCGAAAATTCCAATTTTTCGGGCGAATTTATAGTTTTGCAATTGAAAGGCAATTCCCAATTAATACTTGGTCGAGATGTCCTTACACTAAACAAGACAATCATTAATTTGCGCACACGTACACTCAATAAATTCAACATTCCCTTTTCAAATAGCGCTCAAACGCACCATATGAATTCGATTCAACAGCTACCTTTACCAAAAACCCTGCAGCTACGCCACAAAATTGAAGTGCCACCTCGAGCACACATAATACAAACATACACTATATACGAAAATTCCTCTCGACACACGAATTCTTCTTACACAACACAATTCCTTACCTAATGCCCAATTCTATCGTACACATTGCTAAAACACCTACACCACCCACCTTATAAACACTACCGCACATGAAATTGCTATTCAAAAACATTTTCCAATAGCACACATCGAATACGATTTTGAAACGGACCTACAGACTCACACCATAAACGCAGTACAATCAACACAGTAATTCAAAATAACACTAACAAAATCGCTCTATTTCAACAAGAACTTCTCAACAAATTGACGCATCTCTCTTCTCAACAACAAGTTCTACATGCACTCACTCCTATTCATGACGCTTTCACACACGACAACAATTCCCAAACAAAATTTTCTGGAGTCACTCGCCACATTGATACAAAAAATCATGCCCCTGTGTCCAGCCGTCCCTATAAGATAGCCCACTCCGAGGCTCCCATCCTCAAGGCCCTCATACAAGACAATCTTGATAGAGGTATAATAGAGGAAAGTAAATCCAACTGCTCACCCCGTCATACTCTTTAAGAAAAAACACGCTGACCACACAAAAGTTGATGTTACAGACATTACACAGCTCCGAAAACATATAGGTATGTAGCTGAACTTCGCAAACTAAATGCCATCACCACTTCCGAAATTACTCGTTCCCGGATATACAATGTACCCTATCCTCACTGAATGTCACACATTTCTATACCACCTTAGACATCAGCGATGCCTTTCACGGCATCCTCCTTGACGAAGCATCTAAAGAAAAGACTTCCTTCGTCACTAATTTCGGAACCTATCAATTCAAGATTCTTCCCTTCGTTTTAAAGAACGCTTCAAGCACTTACCAGCGTCTTATGGACAAAATTATGTCCGGATATACTGGTGAGATCTGCCACAGCTTCATAGATGATATACTCGTCTTCCGCGGGAAAACTTTCGACGAACACCTTCATGCATTATTAAAGGTCCTCAAGCGTCTCCAGACCGGTAAATTGTGTATAGACTTGGGTAAATGTCAATTTTTTAAAGACAGTTGTAACCTGGGCTATGTAATCAGTTCTAACGGAATAAGGCCCGACGAAGAAAAATTAAAAGCGGTTAAGGACTACCCTGTACCCCGTAAATTAAAAGACGTCAGAGCATTTTTGGGTTTCATAGGTTTCTATAGGAAATTTATCCCCAAATTTTCAGAGCTTGACAAGCCACTCTCAGACTTCACAAAGAAAGTTGTCAATTTTCAGTGGACTCAAGAGCGTCAAGACGCTTTTCAAGCTCTCAAATCCACCTTAATATCTCTACCTGTCCTAGCCTATCCAAATTACGAGCATGAATTCATCCTTACTACGGATGCAAGTAACATAGGCATTTCCGCAATTTTAAGCCAAAATATTAATGGCGATGAAAAGCCCATCGCGTTTGCTTCACGTGTGCGTAATGAAGCAGTATCTAAATACTGTACTACCGAACGTGGATTATTAGCCATCGTTTTTGGGTGTAAAACCTATAGATATATCTTGTATGGCTATAGATTTAAGGTAGTTACAGACCATGAAGTCCTCCCATGGCTCAAAAACATCAAAGATAGCCACAACAAGCTCTTCCGTTGGAGCATGAAACTAGCAGAGTTTGATTTTTATACAAAGCACCGTTCCGGCAAGAATATTGCACATGCGGACGCACTTAGTCGATACACAGGTTGCATTCAAGCCGAAACCGATGAATACTATCCAACCATAGACCTCCTGGAAGTGCTAGAACTTCAAAGTAATGACGCTGAATGTCAGAAGTTACTTCAAACACCCCACTATTCCTTAGACCAACATGGTTTAATAGTGCATACTGTTGACAGTTGTACGCTAGTGCCTAATTCTATGCTTGATACCATCATGAGATTATTTCATGACAATCCTCTCTCTGGACACTATGGTATTCGTAAAATATATGACAGAATAAAAATGTTATTTACTTGGCCAAAGATTTCTGCTGATGTGCAAAACTATATACAAACATGTCATAGTTGCGCTACTAGTAAGTCGCATATCCCTCACAAACCTCCCTTGGGTGATTTCCAGGAGCCAACGAACGTATTTCAGGCATTATCCATAGATGTAGTTGGTCTCATGGAAGTTTCCACTAATCTAGACACAGCTGAGGAATACAAATACATCCTTACCATTATCTGTGAGGATTCTCTGTTTCTCGAGATGTTTCCCATGACAAATCGAAAAGCCGAGAATATTGCGCGGATACTTGTGAATGAAATTTTTACGCGTTATGGCACCCAAACTACCTACTATCAGATTAAGGTACCAATTCCGGTCTCATTAATTACCTTCTCTTTTTGTTTTGTTGCAGCAACGTCATCCGACAGTTACAAAATTATTCAT
Source organism: Triatoma infestans (assembly GCA_011037195.1). Classification (NCBI taxonomy): domain Eukaryota; kingdom Metazoa; phylum Arthropoda; class Insecta; order Hemiptera; family Reduviidae; genus Triatoma; species Triatoma infestans. Next base: position 58,110 of record JAAEAF010002819.1, on the reverse strand, counting down.
CTATATGTCTTTTTAAATTATTGTGTTTTTGAACATCACAATATTCTTAAATAATAATTACCAATCTATTCTTTTTTTTTTTTTTTTTATAATTTTTATGGCATCGACTGCTCTGGTCTTTAGCTCTTCCATATCACTCTGTCCACGTCCATTTCGATGTTCAGTTATTTACAACGCGCTATGAACAATGATGTCTAATACACTCTTACTAAATCCATCACAACTATTATGTCACCAATAAATACTTTTTCCCACAAATATACCATTGTAATATATATAAGTAATCTACTTATACAGGTGGCTTACTCCTCCTCCCGCCCCTTTAATGCTCAGCTAAAATTCTGTACAATATTTACACAGCAATCACTCTCACATTCATACAGGTGCCGGGGTTGCCAATCCCGGCTCAGACCCACCCCTCCAAGAGTCAGTGGCTCCCGAGTTAAAATAGTGCAGGAAAGGCTTCCTACACGACCAAAAATTGCCACCCCTGGCCGGTATTGACCCCCCTACACTCATTCACACGTATCTTTCATACCTATATCTAAATCTAATTATAAATCTTATTCTATCACTTACCATCTAGTGGGATTGTAGTACTCGATATTCCTACAATCCCGGCCTATCTAACCTACATAAACCTACATCACTCAATCCTCTTTCACGCAAATAAATTACTTTCATACAAATGCATTCATTCTTTTGTAACTATATACGTCTAACCTACATAAACCTACATCACTCAATCCTCGTTCACGCAAATAAATTACTTTCATACAAATTCATTCATTCCTGCGTTACTATATACCTCTGTACTGTTACTATATACAACTATTAAAAATGGTACTACTATATGTTTCTAAACACCCCCAATGCCTTTAAGAAACCAATTACTCCTCTCATCTTATTACTTTCAACCAGATTCTCATTCAGACTGTCCGACAGTTTATAAGTACAGCTGTCTCATCTCATTTAATTCTCTACAAGTGCATAGTATATGGTGAACAGTAAGTCGTTCGCCACATCTTTCACATAATGGCGGGTCTCTCCCAGCTAAGAGGTACTGGTGTGTGAGGAGTGTATGGCCCAGTCTGAGTCGATGAATTTTGACTCTCTCGCTTCTGTTTAAGGACAGAGGAGGTTTCCAGCTGTTTACATTCTTTTTTATTAAGGATAGGGTATGTCCAATGTGTTGCCACTCTTGTCGCCACTTATTCTTTATGGCGTCTGATAAATATGCCTTGACATATGAGTGCTTGGCAATATGTGCCTCTGGGGTCTCTTTTTCAGTGGCTTGCCGAGCTGCTTTATCAGCCATCTCATTACCTATTATTCTTACATGGCTAGGTATCCAGATGAAAATAATGGTTTTGCCACTATCAATTAAGAAGGTTAATAGAGCCAGAATCCGCTGATTGAAAGTATCTTTAGAAAATTTATCATTAAGACCTTGAAGGACGCTCATTGAATCGGATGCAATCAAGAACTGAGTAATGTTTATAGTCATTGTGCAGAATAGTAGAGCTTGCCATAGTACATATTGCTCAGCTGTATAAATTGAAGTATATTTCGGAAGCGCCCAGGAATGTGACTGGTTATCTACAACAATAGCACTTCCAACGCCGGTACCTGTTTTGGAGCCATCAGTATATATAACCGTGAAATCCGAGTACTCATCTAGAATGGCACGAAATTTTTTCCGGTAGATTTCGCCAGGTGTATCATTCTTATGTAAGATGGTGAGCTCGTTCAGAAAGCGGACAGATGCTGTTTCCCAAGGGGGAACCTCAGTAGTAGTAACAGGCAGCATCCTTGGCAAATGCAAGTCAAGATTTTGTAATAGTTCAAAGGCCCGCACCCCAATTGTCTCGTAATTGTGGGTCTTGACACATATCTTTGACTCTTACGAAAAAGCACTCTATAATTCTGATGGTTAGGATAAGCTCTCAGTGTGGAAACATAAGACAGCAGAAGCTTCTGTCGCCGTAAACGCAGTGGTAGAAGACCCGACTCGCTATAAACTGAAGGTGTCGTGGGGAAAGCCCCTAGGGCGCACCGATGCCTCTGTGATGCAAAGGATCCAGAGTTTTTAAAATAGATTTACGTGCCGACGAATAGGCTATACATCCATAATCCATACGGGAGAGCACTAGTGAACTGTATATTTGGAGTAGGGTGTCTGGATCGGCACCCCATTTACAATTTCCAAGGCATTTCATAATATTTAATACTTTTTTACACCTCAAAACCTAATCGGCTATGTGTAATCTCCAGTTTAGTCTTGAGTCAAAAATCAGGCCTAAAAATTTGGCCGTCTTTACACTGAATGGACATGTTTTTGAGAGTTAGCTTTGGATCCTCATGTGGTTTCCTCAGTCTACAGAAATGTACACATTGTGTTTTTTCAATTGAAAATTTGAATCCTACTTCCTCTGCATTTTGAACTATCTGATTTATAGACATTTGTTTTCTGTTTATTTTGCCTATTGTTTCATCCGTGCAGAAAATAGTAAGATCATCGACATAGAGGCATTTGCCAACAGAGGGATCAATATTAGAAGTAATGTTATTTACTGCTATGGCAAACAGGGTCGCACTTATAGTAGATCCTTGAGGGACACCATTTTCTAACATTCGGACCGAAGATAGAGTATTTCCTACTCTCACCCGGAAACTACGATTGTTTAAAAATGAGGATACAAATAACGGCAGGTTTTCACGTAGACTCCAATCATGAAGTTTATGTAGAATACCATACCGCCAGGTCAGATCGTACGCTTTTTCTAGATCGAAAAATACTGCAACAGTATGTTTCCTATTTTTGAAAGAATCTTGAATTGCACTCTCTAGATATACAAGATGATCTACCGTGGACCTGTGTTTTCGAAAACCTGCCTGGTGTTCCAGTAACAAGGAATTTTTCTCGAGAAACCACTTTAGCCTTGTATTAACCATTCTTTCCAGAATCTTCCCGAGACAACAGGTAAGACTAATGGGCCGATAACTGGATGGACACAAGGGATCTTTACCTGGCTTTAAGAGCGGTACTATGATAGCTTCCTTCCACTGACTAGGATAGCAGCTGTCCTCCAAAATTTTATTAAAAAGGGCTAGCATCATTAATTTAATATGTTCAGGGACGTTCTTGAGCATCTCATAATGGATAGTATCTGGGCCCGGAGCTGAGGATTTATTGACCTTAAGCGCTTCGTTAAGTTCTAGCATTGTGAAAGGCATATTGTAATCGTGTTCTTCATGGGCATTAAAGTCTATTAAGATCTCACGTTCATCTCTAGCAGCAAGGAAGCTTTGGTCATAATTCTGGGAACTGCATGATGTTTCAAAATGGTTCGCTAAGGATTCCGCTATAGTATCTGGAGTGTTAACGATAATTCCATTATCCAAACGGATATGTGTAAGCGGGAAAGGGATTTTGGTACCAGCTATGGTTTTAATTTTTTTCCAGATCTCTGTTAGAGGTCTCTGGTTTAATTGATGCCCCAATAGCCAACCCATGTGGATCTTTTACTTTCCAGAACGGCCAGACGTGCTTTAGCTCTGGCTTTTTTGAAATTATCAAATTTTCTGTGGTGGCGTTTCTACTAAACTTATTGAAGGCTTGTTTTTTCAATTTTATTATATCACTTACCTGTGGATTCCACCATGGTACGATGCGCTTAGTAGGTTTCCCGCTACTTTTAGGAATGGCAGCTTCTGCAGCTGTAAGTATTGACTGAGTTAGTGCATCAACCAACTGTGAAGGGTCAGTATTCTGAGACAGCATAACAATTTTTTGTTGGAATAATGGCCACTGTGCTTTATGGATCAACCATTTTCGAGGGATAGTTGGCATTGTTTTAATTCTACCACTTTCTATGATTATCGGGAAATGGTCACTATTGTAAAGGTCGTCCAGGACGTTCCATGATAAGCGCATGGAGAGTCTGGGCGACGACAACGATAAATCTATAGCGGAAAAAGTGCCTGTTGCAACATTAAAGTGTGTTGATGATCCTGTATTTATTAATGAAATGCTATTCCGATCCAGTATTTGCTCCATTAGTCGACCCCTAGAGTCATTGGAAACAGAACCCCAGAGTACATTATGAGCATTGAAGTCCCCAACCAGTAAAAATGGAATAGGAAGTTGGGAAATAATTAGCTCTAAATCTCGTAACTGCCAATCAGCATTGGGTAGATATATGTTGCATATTGTCACTGAAACAGGAAATGATATTTGGATTGCAACAGCTTGCAATGGTGTGTCCAGTTCAATAGGGTTGAAGTGCACATCTCTTCTAATTATAAGTGCTACACCTCCTTTTGCTCGCACATTCACCACTGCATCTTTCCTTGCTATTACATAATTTCTGAGAGAATAGGATTGCCCCGGTTTAAGATGGGTCTCTTGTATACACGCACATACAGGGTCGTATTTTGTCAGAAGCATCTTCAAGTCACAATAATGAGTTAAAATCCCATTGCAGTTCCATTGTAAAAAAGTTTCCATTTTAGGTTTTTTGAAATATTATCAATAACATAAATTCGAAATAATAAAACTCTAACTAAAACAAAAAGGAAATAATGTAAAATAAATATCATTTTACAATGTGGTAAAAAAAGGACAAAAAATGGAATAACGATTAAAAATTTTATAACAGTGCGAATCACACTTCATTTCCGGGGTTTCCCCTTTGGCCATCCTTTTTTCTTTTTTCCCCTGCTACGAGGGGATTTTCCTGGACTATCTTGGGTCACAGTAGAGGGTTCATCTTCTGCTGGGTTTTCGGAACCCACCTCTGAGCGTGCGGGACTTTGACCAGTCACCGAGCCCGTTCGTGGCCTGAGCGGCACTGGCAGCGTGCCAAGTCTCTGAATGTAGGGTGAAACTACATCTTTTGATACGAATACTGTTTTTAAAACTGAAACCAGTTGGGGTACAAGTTCTTTAACTAGTGATGATATATCTACTTTACTTGGCCCGCTGGATGCGACTCTGGCGTAAGATATTCCTTGTGGAGTGGGAATTACTACCTTTCTTTTGGCTTCCAAGTAAGATAGATTTTCTTTCACCTTTATCTCCTCTACTGCCATTTCAGTCTTAAAAACTGGACAATTACGAGAGCGCGCTGAATGGTTGCCTCCACAGTTTAAACAAACGATTGGCTCCTCACATGATTTTCCTTCATGAAAACTTTTACCACAGACGCAGACTTGATCATTAGGGCACTTCAGAAGGATATGACCATATTGCTGGCAACGAAAACAACGAAGAGGAGCGGGAACGTACTGTCTGACCGGAAGTGAGTAGAAGGCTACTTTAATTCTGTCCGGAATTTTTGGTTTATTGAACGTCAGAATGTGATTAGCTGTATCATTGAGTTCGCCATTAATCCTAGACTTGATACGTCTAACTTCAATTACTCCTTGCTCTTTCAATTCGAGCGCAATATCTTCAACTGTACAATTTAGGAGGTCTCTACAGAAGATAACACCTTTGGAAGTGTTGAGTGTCTGATGGGCACTGACTGTGATGTTCCAGTTTCCCATTTTCTTAATATTACATAATCTCTTAGATTGTGGTGCTGAAACAGTTTCAATCAATAGCAAACCATCTTTTATCTTTTTAATCGTTTTTAAATCTCCTACTAGTCCAAATAGCAATTTGTTTAAAATAAACGGGTTGTCCTTGGAGAAATCTCCATTCTCCTTTTTCACGATCAGGAACCGAGGGGATACCGCCTTTTCCTGATTCGTATTAATTGGGTTATTTGGTGGACCCATTACCACGTCCGTTTTTAAAGAGGTGGACGCCTCTGAAGTGTTTTTAGATGGAGATTGATTCATTCAGATCCCACGAGTAGCCAAGGACCAAAACTGTCACCCACAGCAGAGCCTGGATACCGCGGGAAGGCAACATTCCAACCGGAGGTCGCCTGGTATCCGGAGGGCACCGTTTGAGACGGCCAGGATCCCTGCCGCCAACCAATCCATCGGCACGGTAGCTAACACCTTAGATTAGGGCCCTAAAAGTGTATCCTGTGTACGTGTGCGTATACATTTGTGTGTGTGTGTGTGTGTGTGTGTTTGTATGTGTAAGTGTGCATGTTTGTGTCGCTGTGTAAAGTATCGTGTTCCCTGTTCAGTATACCCCCCTGTCCGGCTGGGCTAGTAGGGAGAGCCGACCTCCCTAAGAAGTGCTAGTCACTTCCCCCGTTATCCTATTAGTCGCCTCTTACGACATCCAGGATATGGAGCAGGCCTATTCTGTCCCCGGTCCTGCAGGGGCACAATCTATTCTTGTAACAGATTCTAACATCTGAAGTTTATGATTCGAATCATTGTTTAGATATGTTTCTTTATACCATGACTATTTAAATTTGTTTGATATCTTGTATGAAATATTGATATATTTGTTGGATATTAATTTGTATTTGTTGGATATTATTTGTAATATTGGATTAATTTATATTATTTTTCAATAAGCCTAAAAAGAAAATTGAACAATTTTTATTTGTATTATGTCTATCTTTTGTATTTTAATCTTATATTTTTATAATATTTAATTGTTTACTTATATTGATAATTTATGTTGAAGGTATCTAGAAAACGCAACATATCTGAAGGAACTCATAGCTATAGAAACGACCGAAATACAAGCTAGATCATAATTATTATCAAGCTAGATGTTAATTCATCTTTATCTCTTAGCTTTAAGAATTTTTACACTAATAGAACTAACTAATTTAGTGTAAGTTATACAATTAATAATTTAGATTCACAGATGGACAAGGTGGACGCCAACTGGACTTATTCCAAATGAAAATTGACAAACTGCACAAAATTTCCAAATGGAAATTGGAAACACAATAAATCACACTACAAACAAAACACTAAATCCATGACTTGTACTAAAATCTTAACACTTTATCTTAGTAATTAGATGTCTTGTGTGTTAAAAACCTTTTTTTAATACCCTTCCTTCATTTTTTTGTATTATTAATCACCACTAATTAAGAGGTTTTTTTGGCTCAATTTGGTGATATATATAAATTATATGAGCGAAAACCACTGAATCAACAATAGATAAGGCCCTGCTAATCAAAGCAGCTAATGAAGATATATAATGGACCTACGGCCAGAGGACGATAGTTCTTCTTCTAGTGTTTCTAACCAGTTCGTCATTCTGCCGGGTAGTTAAGTGATTTAGTGAATATAAATTGCAAACCCGCTTTTTGCACTCAGATTTAATTCTAGTGTTTAATTGATCATTAAATATATAGAAATAGTTTACTTATTTCTAAGTCCTTACTTATTAATAAGTCTAAAGTGTAATTAGTAATTGTTTGTATAAATAAAATAAATTGTTTTTAAAAAGTACTTAAAAGCAATTAGTTATATAACTTATATATATATAATTTTAAAAATATATGTTATTGTGTATTTATTCTTAAATTTATCAAATATCTTGTATTTATCAAATAATTTTTATTAATTATCATAACATTAGTATTTACTTTAACAAATATGTTTAAATTTTTGAAATATTATTGTGTATCTATGTGTTAATTATTTTTGAATTATTTAAGAGGTTTTTTTTTCGTGTATATATAGAATCACTTCATAAAAGACATGCATTTTAGTTTATATAGAGTCATATTAAGAAAAACACATGCATATAGAGTCACTTCAAGAATTCAAGAAAGTACATGCATCCCTAAAGTACCATCACTCAGAAGCCTACATTGTTCGCCTTGTCTACCCTTGCGAATTACTTCTTCCTCAGCAACACTCTCACTCGCCAAGCAGTGTTCGCATGTCTGCCTGGTAATACCACCAGAGCAACGCTCAATCACTCAAGCAGCGTTCGCTCGAGAAGAAGACATTCAAACCCCAGAGCAATGCTCACACACTCAAGCAGCGTTTGCTCCAGAAGAAGATGCCGGTAGACTAGTACGCTCGACTACCTTGCAGAGTTACACACACGCCTCTCGCCATGGAGAGGATAACCTTCAAGCCTCTACAACTCTAGATTACCTCCCAAATTTTTCGTGCCGAAAAATTTCTCCAGGAGAGGGGATGCCGGAAATTATATTATAAATATAATTTGAAGAAAATTATAGTTTGAAAGAAAAATGCAAGTTGGTTGGCAAAAAAGGGTAAAGCCCAGGTAGAAGACACCGTTACAGAAGAGTTCATAGAACTTAGTCACCTTTGTCTTTTTGCCTCTTCTCACAGGGGAGGATTTGAACTGCCAAGAGAAGGCATTCTTTCAAGAGAGAGTCTGAATTCTGCATTCAAAGAGACATCTGATTTGGACATTCTACCAGTATTAATCAAGGAGTCAACATCAGTGCCAGTTATAAGTTCAAACATTTTGAGTTAAATCAATCTAGCTACTAATTATTTGATCTATGTATTTATAAGTTTAATTCCAGATTCACAATTAATAATAACATCGTAAATTTACTAATTTAATATATAGTTAATTATTTATTTAAAAGTGGTTCTTATTCTCTATTTCTAATACTTGTATCTCTATCTTAATCCTACACACTTACTAGCCCCTTACAAAACCCTCGTGCTACAATACTTACAAATATACAACAAAATACATCACACCAACTACATTTCATGTGTATAATAAATTTAAAAAGAGTTTAATGTGGAATTCCGATATTGGTCTAAATCTTATTGACAGGTCCGCTACTCGAACCTATACGAAATATTAAGTTTTGAACATTCTACGAATTAATTTTTTGTTCTTTTGAGTTATGCTTGCCACAAACATTCATATCAATTTCTAAAAACCATTTTTTGGGGACTCCGGGGCCTCGAAAACATGTATTACTGGTGAAGATTTAATTTCGAAATTTGACACACAATACTTCCTCTACAGCGGTAACGAACAAGTAAAAAATAAAAGAGCTAGAATAAAACCACTAATTACACTTCAATTAAAATCTATCAATCAAAAATAAATTTAAAAAAGTTTCTAAATGTAATCAACTTTCGTATCACTGGGAATGATGAATTAAAAATTTAAAAGTGAGTGCGAATGACGTCCCGTGGATATAATGAAAGCTGACATATTACAAGCCAAAATAAAGGCTGATAATGGAGTTTTATGTAATTTATCTCTAACTGTAACATATGACGTTTATTACAAATTTATATAAATATCACAGAGAATGCGGAAAAAGTTACGATTTGTCATTAAACCTTCATCATCATTCAGGGACGTTATTATTTCGTCTAAAATATAATTGGTTAATAACTTAATTCTTTAATTAAGAAATACATTTTATATAATATGATTCATTTACTAGGATATGTCTTATTGCATAACTCAAGTATAAACCTCTGCTATGAAATTGTCACCCGACTTTCTCTTATTGCTGTTAATTCAATTATTATATAAAACGATAAATTTCCTTTCAACTTCAAATTTTTTCTCCTAACATAAATATAGAGATGGTGGGGGACAAGTGTAGTAGATGGTGGGGGCAAGTGTAGTAGATGGTGGGGGCAAGTAGTATATGGTGGGGGCAAGTGTAGTAGATGGTGGGCAAGTGTAGTAGATGGTGGGGCAAGTGTAGTATATGGGGGCAAGTGTAGTAGATGGTGGGGGCAAGTGTAGTGTATGGTGGGGACAAGTGTAGTAGATGGTGGGGGCAAGTGTAGTGTATGGTGGGGACAAGTGTAGTAGATGGTGGGGGCAAGTGTAGTAGATGGTGGGGACAAGTGTAGTAGGTGGTGGTAGTGCTAAGTCCACTATGGTAAGTGAAAGAAGTGAACACTTGGTGATGGTATATCACAAGTTAAACTATAGTTTTTAAGGAATTTTAACAAGAAATTTTTACCCTGAAGAAGGCAATAAATTTGCCGAAACGTCGGTGAAAATTTAAAAAGAGTTTTTTTTTATGGCCGAACCTCAACATCTATTTTACAACATTGAATGCAGCGGTCGTAACGAACACCGAAACATCAATAATGCTGCCAAAGATTTTTCAGAGGAAGTAAAAAGGACGCATAAGTAACCTGAGAAAACCATCTATATATAAAACAGGGATGTTGAAAAAAAAGATAGTTCGTGTTTTTGGTATGCTGTTTATGTTATCACAACTCACACACTCAGAGAATATATAAGAGAAACAAATAGGGTGAGCAAGTATCTCCCCTTATTTTCTTCCGCTTATTAATTCCTCCCACATCTCTCTATCTCTCGCTCTCTCACAGTTCTGCTCACTTTATCCAGTTTAGGAAAAAAGCAGAAATAATAACAATGGAACATTTTTGTTTACAGAATTAAAAAACAATTTCATTCAAAAAAGAAGAAAATCTTTCTGAGAATATTATTCAATTAAAAACAATTATTTCTGTTGTTCCAAAAGTACTTTCTTTTTTTTCTATAAAACAACTTCCAAAAATTTTTGTTTCTGACATCCTTCTAATGGGAAAAGAGTTAAAAAAACAGGAGAATGAGAAATCAAGTTATTGAGAGAGATCGTTATACGCATATTAAAAAAAAAGTAACACAGAGCTTTTCTCTTACTGTGATTTACCTAGTTATAATTCACTTCAAACATATAATTCTTACTATATGTTTAATTGTCCTTAAGATACATGAGGAGAATCTGAACTATATAAAAACTCATTTTTTGAAGGAAAACATAAGCTCCACTCCCAGGGACAACACTGTGGTAGTTTTCAGGCACTCAAGAAGTGCACTTCAAAAGATAAAATGTCCAGGTGATATAATAGACCCGATACTCATAGAAATAGCGAATAGTTTGGAGAAGGCTGCAGGAAGGATACATTTAGTGTTGATTAAAGGGCATGCCGGGATCCAAGGAAATAAATATCTCGATATCCTGGCAAAAGAAGCTATTAAGTCGGGTGAAGAAATACCGGTAGCTAATTTGGGCTAAAAAGTTGTACTTCTGTATATGTGTAGTTAATATTCCAAGTTTACAGAAAATCGTTCAGCCATTTTTTGAGAAAATCACAAAAAAACTGAAAAGTCCATTCAATGAAGTGTTACTTCCGGTTGACCGATTTTTGTTCAAAACCTTATTGTCCGGGTCCCCCCATGCTAGCACTTAAATTAAATGACATGGTTGAACTTTCTGCTTTTCCGTTTTAGAGTTATGCCAGCTACACACACAAATCAATTTCTAAAAAAACACTTTTTGGAGGCTCAGGGGACTTCATAACGTGTATATCAGGTGAAAACTCGATATCGAAAATTTGACATGATCTTAATACTTCCTCTTAACCATAAGTAAGAGGATGTAAAAAATACTAGTGTCAAACTTCATACGTACGACATTCTCTTGCTACTGATAAAAAAATTGTGCAAACTTCAAATTTTACTTATTACTCGTGACATAAATATTAGGGTGATTACATTGCAATTCTGAAGAATGCGCTTCTGGCAGTCATTATTCTATAAAGTCGCCCTTTCAGTTAACCGATTATCTTCAAATCTGCAATTCTGTCAAGCTTCTAATGCATAAGTAACATTATATAGGTGTTGTACATTGTATGAAGTAGTACATACGAGGCATGCTTAATGCTATTGCTTTCCCAGAAACCGCCAAAAAATAACTTTTCCTAGGAAAAGTTGCATTTTCAAATGAAAGTGGCAGGCATGTGGTATGTAGATAGTATACGAAATTTAAAGAAAATCATTTAAACCGTTTCCTAGAAAATCGCGAAAAACTGAAGAAAAAAAATCCACTGTAAAGTGGCACTTCCGGTTGTTGATGATTTTGCTAAAAATCTTCGTGATAGATGCAGTGTGGTAGTCACCTAAACGGGATACCAAGTTGAACTTGCTGCAATTTTTCGTTTTTGAGATATTTGTTTGCACACACTCACAGACAACATTTCTTTTCATCTTCAGGGGCCTAAGGAAATATCTTTCAATCTGGGTGTGTGTGTGTGTGTGTGTGTGTGTGTGTTGCCTAAGGAAATATCTTTCAATCTTGTGTGTGTGTGTGTGTTGCCTAAGGAACTAATCTTTTCAATCTCTATGTTGGGTGTGTTGCCTAAGGAAATAAATCTTTAAATCTGTGTGTGTGTGTGTGTGGTGTGTTGTTGCCTAATGGAAATATCTTTCATCTGGGTGTGTGTGTGTGTGTGTGTGTTGCCTAAGGAAATATCTTTCACGCTGTGTGTGTTGTGTGTTGCCTAGGAAATGCTTTCAATCTGTGTGTTGTGTGTGGGTGTGTGTTGCCTAGGAAATACCTTTCAAGCTGGGTGTGTGTGTGTGGTGGTGTGTGTGTTGCCTAAGGAAAGATCTTTCAATCTGGTGTGTGTGTGTGTGTTTTGCCTAAGGAAATTCTTTCAATCTGTGTGTGTGTGTGTGTGTGTTTTGCCTAAGGACTATCTTTCATCTGTGTGGGGTGTGGGTGTTGCCTAAGGAAATCTTTCAATCTGTGTGTTGTGTGTGTGTGGGTTGCCTAAGAATATCTTTCAATCTGTGTGTGTGTGTGTGTGTTGCCTAAGGAAATATCTTTCAATCTGTGTGTGTGTGTGTGTGTGTTGCCTAAGGAAATATCTTTCCGGAGAAAATTCTATTTCTAAAACTTGACACTTGGAGTAAGAGGAAGTAATATATTATATAAATAAACAAATAAAAAAACTAAGTACTCATCAAAAGTGTTTTTTTGCTTCTTTAAACAAAGAAACTGAGAGATATTACCTTATTTTCAGTAATTAAATTGATAACAAGGTAGAAATTACAAACTTAAACAAAAGGTGAATGTTTAAAAAGGAGATTACATTTTTTTGCCAAAATAAAATTGATGCTGTTTACACTTTCTTTTAAGAAATAAAAGAAAAGAAAGAACCTAAAAAAAATAAAGAAAAAGGAACAGAACCAAATTATAATAGGTTATCTTAGGACAAAAGACCTTTCAAATCTTAACAATGGAAATAAACTTCTTGTATCCACCTCTTTTGTACATCTAGTATCCTGTTCCGAATCATTGTGAACACGTTCCTTCCCATCAGCTTTCCTCCTTTTTGCTAGAGAGTACGAGGAATAGTAGTAAAAAACAGAGGAGCTGCAGAGGAGTAGGACCTAAGAGAGCTAAGGCTAAGCCCAGAGCTTCCCGCCGCCGCCCCAAAAGCGCCGCCTTTATATTTGGCTGTGTGATAGTATATGTGGGAGGGGGAGGAGAAAGCTGGAGAGGGGAGCAAAGAGAAGAGAGCCTTGCTGACAGAGAGGAAGGGGTAGTTCGAGTTGTGATTCCCATCTCTGCTATTCACTCAGCCTCCAGCGTGCGTGGGGCTGTAAGGAAAGCTGCCGTTGCTGGTGCTTGCTGGGTAGCTGGCTGGCTGGCTGGCTATTTGCTTGAGCCGATGGCAGGGTGATGATGATGATGATGTCGGGTTTGGTGAGTGGGGGTCTAGGCGATGGTTGTTGCCTAGGCAACAGAATCGATAGAGATGCTGCGCTGGACCGACTGCGCGCACATATACACACAGCTCATGCGTATGTGTGTGTGTGTGTGTGTGTGTGTGTGTGTTGCTACCGCCAGGCCGGCCGGCCGAAAGCTCTCCTAATTACCTCCCCCTTCTTCTCCCTTCTATTTCAGCCGGGGATTTTATTAAATATCTGACAACTCAGCTGGAACTAGCTAGTAGCCACTAGATCAACTATGCCTGAATATCAACTTTTTCTTTTTTTGACAAGATGAAAGAAACTCTGGAAAAAAAAGAAGAGAAATCTTCATTATCAAATTTTTATTCCTTTTTTTTTTTATTTAATTTTTTTTTTTACTAATTCTTCAATAACAAATTTATTGCCAGAAAAATGTATTGTAAATATTAGAACAAATATAGAATTAGTCAGTAATTAATAACTGTACTTACTAATTAAATTTTGTAATTATCTGTTACCATTCTAATGATTTACTCAGCTATATTAGGCGCACATTTGAATCTCCATATAAGATAATAAGCCTTTCTTTAGTTGCTATACATCGAAGGTGCTAATAAATCATATAATAATCAGTCATTACCATCGTCATCATTATCCACTGGCGCGGGACATTGGTATCGTCCACCAATGACAGCGAGTTTTTCTAATTGCTACTGTCAGTCTCCAATTAAAGACACCAAAGAATCTTCCTTATGCCCTCCCAGCTAAGCCATTTGCCCATCTCAATCTGGGACGCCCTTCACTGACTAAACTACCCATCTTAATAACTTCCTCAGGATCATTCCGGGCCCATTGTGCTTCAGTCTGAGATTAGTACTTTGTCTAGAAGTTCCCCCTGTTAAATTAGACTTAAGAGTCTGGAGAATGAAAGAGACTCCTGGGTAAAGCTTGAAGGCATCAGTTTTCCTGTTTGAAAAGGCGAACTATTCACTGACCCTCACACTGTCATAATACAGTACGTTTCCTCTTCTTTCTGACAAAACCTGTGCAGACTATCCTTTGTTAGGCCCATGCGATGCATGTGTTTCTTAAGCCTACAGTAGCCAGTGAGCAGTCATTCTTCTGGCCGCATAGGCTTGTTGGAATAATTTTGTCGTAGACCTGGGCGAGTAACAATTAATAAACCTTTACCCCTCTGACCTTTGGCCTGATGTTTCCTCTTATCTTTCTTGGCTCTACTGTACACCTATGTGCTTTGATGATTGCTTCACAAGGCATCTTGTAATACCAGACATGGGTTTAGATCCAATAAGAAGGTGCCACTCTGCCCTGATATCCTGAAGGCCGGATTCCCAGCCTAGAAAAACCTAATTTTGGCTAGTAATTTTCGTGAGGCTGGAACAAACGTTGTATGCTTGGTCCTGCTTAGTAGATCTAGAGTGCAAGTAGCTTTTAAAGTGTTACTACAATGTGTATATGCAGTCACAAAATAACATGAGCTTGGTTACATGTGATTTAAATTTTTAGCTACTCTCTCACTCTACACATCCACTCTTCTTCACACATCAGACAGAGACTTCAAACTTACTTCTAATGTGCTGTTTCAATTGTATATGATTCTACTACTTCCAGAATTCAGTTAGTAATGTTGAAACAATACTTTATTTGAATAAAATCAGTTAACCAGAAGCGGGACTTCATAGAAAGTGTTTTTCTGTTTTCGCAATTTCACCAAAACGGCTGTAAAGCTTGAGACGTTAGTTTCTACCTCCAGACCGTATTGCCAGTATTTTTGGAAGGCTTGATTCAATCGCTCACAGGCTGATGATTTACAATTCAGGTAGATATTACACGAGTAAAAGAAGTGGCCATCAAGTTAAATCCACTCCGACTTAAAAAATCTTAAGGACATGGCTCCCCTTAGGTCTCTGTTTTGTTCTTTGCAGTCGTCTTGAAATGTACAACGTGTAAGCGTGAGTTAGTATACCTGGAGGTGAGCCAGAGTTTGCCAGTGGATTAGTGTTGTTCCTGTTGTAAAATTGTAGGATATTCGGGTTGACACGGAATCAGTAAAAAACTAGGCGGGCGTTTTGCCCTTAGTGCAGTAGTTGCCTTCAGTATTAAAGCTTCAAGATAGTTGTTGACTTGAATATTAGTTCAACATATTCGTCTTATTAGACTGGATCCGCAGGTTTCATCAAATTCCCTGAAGAAGTGACTAGTCCATTTTCCTCTATTCCCATTATCTGTTAAGAACTAAAAACCCAAATGTTAATTTGCGGCTCCTAATAAGAGAAAATTATTGTGTAAAATAAAACTGAACGTTTATAACTGTTCTTCCAAGTGTGACGAAACTTATTCAATTAGAATTTTCGTAATAGTTACAGTAGGAGAAAGTCTTGTGAACGTTTCACACAGGCTCGGAACGTTGGAACAAAAGGTTGACTGTACCTACACCATGGGCAGATGGATCCATTGTACTCCCCCTTTATTCTCACTCTACAATCAGGGCCGACTCAAGACTAACTTGCGCCTGACGCAAACATTTGTCTGTACATCACATTTTCCATTTTAAAATTAAAAGAAAAAACTGGTAACGGTCACACGCCAGCAAATATACACAGTTATAAATGACAAATTTTCATGAAACTTCTAATTGTTATTAGATGTTTAGTTGTGTTCCAATGTTACCCCAACAGGAAAATCTTAACTTTAATAAAACCACTTTTTTGAGGAAACCAGAATCTTGCCCCCCCACAAAAACCCTTTTAATTTAGTTTCTTCGGTAGAAATATGAAATACAAGTGATAGGTGTCTGTATATAGTTAGTATAACAAGTTTTATGAAACCTATCAATATTTTTGTGGAGAAAATGGCAGAAAACTGAAAAAACTGTTTAGTAAAAATGCAATTCCGGTCAACCGATTTTCTTCAAATCTCGGAATTTCGGCAACGTATTTGATTCTAATTGATATTATTTAGATGATAGAATTATAATATATTCGTACAATAAATGAAATAGCACTTTAGATTGAAAGCATAATCCCAAAACTCGCATCTTAAATAAATTTTCCCGGAAAAATGTTTCAAATAAAAGTTTAACTCCTGATATGTGTGGTTTAAAGAAAAATCGTTGGAGCCATTTTCGAGAAAATTGTAAAAAACTGGAAAATCCATTCGGTAAATGATACTTTCCGTTGAGGAATTTCTGATGCGATCCCATATGATATGTTGTATCCTTTTCCTTATCAATGTTAGATATTTCGAAGAGAAGGCTTGTTTACTGTTCTAAAAAACCTCTTTTTCTCTTACACTCATCTGTTACACTTCTGTTGTAGTAGATTGTTGAAGGGGATTATTGCACTGCGACCTGAAAGATCTATTTTGCCCTCTGGAGCCTTCTCAGTGCACTGCCGCCTCCAAGCAGTGTTCTCTAGCTACAGACAACACTGCCCATCACCGGACAGTGAGTAGCAGAGAGGCTCCTAGGCGGAGAAAATCTAAGAGTAGCATGCTGGATTCGAACCCGGAACTTCCGCGTTGCTAGTGCAGCGCGCTACCACTGAGCTAATCCCTTCCTTCTCCCTTAGCTTACTCCAATTAACTAGGGACGGAGACCCTAGTTTTGTATTTGTCCTTGTCTGTAAAGAGTAGTGTGTAGAGTGTAGAGTGTTTAAGTGTACTGTTCTGACGAAGTGCAAGGAGCATTGAGCTCAGGTAACCTGTGGGACCGCTACTTCCCAAGTAACTGCATGCAACAGATACCCCTTATGGGCAAGCCTCTGTTATAAGAGTGATATGATTGTTCACCAGTCTTTAATTTCCTATGAACTGTTATCCAAAAATGCTAAAATAGAATATTTTTGCAATGAATAAATTATCTAAGCTTGCTATTAAAACATTTAGTTAAAAGAAATGGAAAGTTATGATGCTGTTATATAAAAGAAAGTAAATAACTTTCTGGTTTTTAAAGTTAAATACATTCTCTTTTTTTTAAGAAGTACAGTGTTCTAGAGATATATAAAATATATACATAACTATTTAATAAAAGAAAAAAAAAGAAATGAAAGTATATATCTCTATAAGTTATATATATCTATAAGAGTCAAATTCTGGAATGCACTATAAAAGAGAAAAAGCGGTTCCATGCGTTTGGATGATGGTTTTGTCTGGTCGCTGACTGGGCCAAACCCTGCATACTTATCTCTTTGTGTGTGGTGTGTGTGTACTTATATATGTATAATATTACTGTATATAGTGTGCATGTGTTAGGTGGGGCGGCACTCGGTCTAGTGGGGTCCAGCGAGGCTGTGTGGTAGTCATGGCAACTAGATATTGATCTATCTCGCTTACTCTCTCATCGTTTTTCTTCCTCTGTACCTACTACTCACTCTCACACTGTCTCCTTCGTCTCAACCAACATTCACCCTCTCTCTCCGTATCCTGGCCGTTCCTTGCCTGGCCGCGGCGGTACTCTTCCGCTCATCTGTTCAACCTCCTTTTGCTGCTTGCACACTTGTGTATTCCTTTTGCATTTCTCACCACTGCTAACTCTATCTTACTTTTCTTTGCACTATTCGTCTTTATATCTCTTTCTATATACTACACGTACAGCTTTTTTCTTTGGTAGTTCCACTATATATGTGTGTTTGTATGTGTGTATGTATCCTGTATCGGAGAAAAAGAGAAGTGAGTATGTTCTGCTCCCTCTGGAATCTCTTTTTGCTTTAGATTCTCTTTAATCTTTCTCTTTGTCACAATCTTCATCTCTCTCTTATCGACCTTTCTCATTCACTCTTCCTACGTACACACTCACACATTCACTGAATTATTCACCTTCGTTGGACACAAAACGCCATCCAGTAAGAAGCCAGTTTTTTTATTACAAATTTCAGTCAATTTTTTTTTCAGGCCAAAAATATGGAATCAATAGGTTTAATTTTGTAGTTAAATTCACAAGTATCAAAATCCCCAATACTTAGTGACAGACATAATCCCAACCTCCGTAAATGTAATCCAGTTTTTTTTTTTAAATAAATCTAAACCGAGAATAAATTAAGAACAATAAGCTTATTTATTTTTTATTTTAAAATTAGAGCTGGTTTTCCAATATTTTTATTGATAATAAACATTGATATGATAGCAAAGATTCAAACTTTGGTTTGTAATTAAAGAGAAAAGAAAAACAATTTAAAAAAGGAAATTAAATTCATAAGAAATATATTTAAATAAAACTTTTGTTATATTCGAGTATATTTATTTTATATTTCATGCCAAATTGCTAAATTCAATACATAATTTTTTTCTCTTATTAAAGTCCTAGTTAAAAACGGAATACTTTTTTCTAATCTGATTGTTAGTTATTAATCCAGAATTTTCGAAAATTTGGTTGAAACACTCACCCAACCAAAATTCTTGACATGCAATTCACATATTTTAAATTGCTTATTTGACTATTTCTAATATTGACTGACATAAGCTATGAAAAAACTATACATTATATTGAAATGACGTTTCAGAGCAAAGCAAAACGTTTCAGCATCGCCAGAAGTTGCAAAAATCTTCTTTTTTTTTGCACCAAATAAACATGATAGGCCCTACATTACATCTAATTTTATGTTATATTTAGAAACCGTGGTTGTGCCTACAGAAATATTTGTTATACGTTTACATTTTAAATACAATTTTTTTTTTTTTAATTCTCAACTTTCCAGAAAATCTTCTCCCAACATTGGAAGTAATGAAAGAAAAAAGTTTCCTGGATTCATTATTGAATCCATAGATGTTATCCATAAATCCCATAGATGTACTATAGGATTTATGTCCGGAGAATCTGCAGGCCAATCGATCACATTTATATCGATTTCCTCCAAGAAGCGGGTGACAAGTCTACCTGTGTATGGTCTGATGTTTATCATACATTACTATGAAACTACCCCGATAAATAGAACAAACGGTATGACTGCCTCTAGAAGAACTTCTTCAACATAGCTGGCAGCGGTCATTATGCCAACAACAATAAACTCGGTGCTGGCCTCCAAACTTATCCTACCACACATTAATTCATTGTCATTGAAAGGAACACTTCATCCTTTTCAATGTAGTACATTGAATGAAATGCTCCCTTCCTTCTCCAGATACGAATATGACCGTCTGAAAAAAAATCGCGATCTATCAGTGAAGAGAACAACCTCTAATGCTCTACAATCCAATGGAATTGCCGATTGGCAAAAGTAAAACAGGCTTATCCGATGATTCCTGGTTAGTACTGGCCCTGACGCTGGTCTCCTAGCCGTCGGACCTATTTCTCCAATCGTCTTCGAACAGTTTCAGAGCTCATGGTGACTCCCGGAACTTGTAATAAGTTATCCCTGAGCTCCGTAACTGTAAAAAACCGATTGCGTAGAACTGAGAGCGAAAGAAATCAGTTGTCCCGAACTATTGTGATTTTTCAACGGCCACTTCCGAGTCTCCGGCCGTATTCACCAGTTTCCATAAAATGTAAGATTTCTTGATGAACGCAGAAGTGGCAGACCTAAACGTTCTGTCCCATATCGTACGCTTTAACCTTCCACCGCAAGAGCGACTGCTCTGAGGGCAACCTCAAAAGAAATGACCATTTTTCTGTTTAAAATGTTAAGCATATAAAGTAATTTAACGATAAAATAAAAATAATATGGAATTTAAAAAAAAAAAATTAATCATGATGGTTTCCCAGAACAGAAAGCCACATAAAATGAATTCCTAATGTTTTCAGTTTCTATTCTTAAGAAAGTTAGTAGTTTATGTGATTAAATATTGTACATAACATTTATATTAGTAATAAACATAAATATACCAAAGCTAGTACAAAGTACTGAGTTATTGTGTTTTTATATAGAAAAGTTTAAGTGTTCCATTTTGTTTTGTGGCTGAGTGTATACCATACAAGTTAAAATATTTGTTGTGGTGGTTGGTTCCGCAGAGCTGGAAAGCATCAGAGACATTTTCCGTGGTAGCCTGCTTCATTTTGTGGTCTCGACCGGTTTCGGGCGTTCGCCCATCTTCAGGATGCGTTTTTCAGACAGTGTGTCAACACAGACTCGTACAGAGACTTAGTTTCACACACTCTAACTGTAGAGTAGTTTTGTCGAGTTCACTCTAAAGAGTTTAGTGTGAACTAAGTCTCTGTACGAGTCTGTGTTGACACACTGTCTGAAAAACGCATCCTGAAGATGGGCGAACGCCCGAAACCGGTCGATGACCACAAAATGAAGCAGGCTACCACGGAAAATGTCTCTGAAGTTAAAATATTACTGTCATTATTACATTGATTACTAAACAACAGTGACTCTATATATTTAGTTCCTTACATATCCATGTATAGTTGTATTATTATTTGTTATTAAATATTAAATATAGGGAAACATTCCCTTTAGGCGGAAATGGACTGCCTTTTCTACAGGAATCTTGACTCCCCTACCTCGGGAATCTCCGACCTAATAATAACACTCAAAAAACTTTTACTAACATTAGCATCCTCTCTCGTACAGTACTCTTGGAGCTTGGAGAGAGATAGTAGTATGTGCAACTGCTTGAGTTTAGCGTACCACAGGCGATCTCTAGCTCACAATCTAGATAATCCCCACTCACATTGTTGGTAGTCGCTTCATAGATGACTAAATTTTATGTACAGACATACTAAGACCCTAATCAGCCACAATAGATCTCTTAGGCCGCATTGGATTTGGCTAATTAGCTACTCCCTCCCCATATGTAACATCTAACATCCAGGGTAGCAACTCATTTTCATTTATTTGTTTTCTTCTTCGGCCTTTTTATGTTTTGTAGCATCGACCTCCGGATTGACGGATTTCCCATGCTGAAGAATTCGCTTCTTTTCTTCTTTTTTAAGCTTATGTTTCCTTTTACTTTTTAAATGACTTATTATTATTACTTTTGAAAGTAAAGTATTATTATTATTAAAGAGCGCAGTTATTTTGGAATTTGTAAGAAGTTTAAAGAAAATATCTGGAGCTGTATTTTGAGAAAATGGCGAAAAACCTTAAAATAATAATAACTAAGAGCGAGATTAGCTCAGCGGTAGCGCACGGGACTGGTAACCGGAGGTCCCGGGTTTAAATCCGGGCAGTGCTGCCCTTAGATTTTTTACCTTCTAGAAGCAACACTGTCCGGAGATGGAAAGTGTCATCTGCATCGACAGTATCATTGGGTGATCATTTATAGATCCAGTTTAGTAAAGCGATTTGGATACTAGTGTTTATATTGAACTAGAAATCCATTTCTATTAATTTTAAAGTTATTAGTAGCTGAAAACTATATTGCCATTCGCAACAGCTGAAAAATTTAATTGCATATTTCGCTTGATGATTTAATCCTCTAACAAGCTATTTCAAACATTAATGTAAATGAATGAAATCTAATGCCTAAGAAGAAAAAATTTGGTTGTTGCTAATCAAACATTTCCTGATTGATTGAATTACTTAAACATATCAAGTTTTTTGTTCCGTATGAATACATTTTTGTATCATTAATTTAATATATAGATTTTCTTTATTTCTCCGCTATAATATTAAATAGTTAAATATAGAATTAACCTTGCTACGAAAATAGTAACCTCAATTCCTTCCAGAGTACATCACTATACTTTTCTATGGTTAATATGAGTTTTCTTAACAGATAGCACCACAATGCATCTAACTTATTATTTATTACAGAAATAAAAAAATTTGGTGTGAAACAATCACCCGATTTTCTCTTATTGCAGTTTATAGAAGTATAAATGACAAATTTTCTTCAAACTTATAATTTTTTTATAAATGTTTGTTTGTCTTCAATTTTATATCAATGGGAGAATTTAAAGACTTTTTTAAGGAAAGTATAGGAAACCCTCCCCCAAGACTTCTCTAAATGAACTTTCTCTGTTTCCATCATAAGTGATAGGTCTCTATATTCATAGTTAGAGTAAAAAATTTAATGAAATCTGTACCTAGGTGTTTTTATGGAGATATGGAGAAAAATCGCAGAAAAATGTAAAATCCATTCAGTAAATTGTTACTTCCGGTTGACCTATTTTGACCAATACTTATTGTCGGATCTCATGCTAGAAATTACTAAATTTCATGTTTGAACTTTCTGCGATTTTCCATTTTTGAGTTACGCTGGTTACACATACGCACACAGACCAATTTCTAGAAACATTTATTCGGGGAGGACTACAAAACGTTTATATCCTGTGAAAACATGATATCGAGAATTTCTTCTTCTATTCGCAATACTTCCTCTTACCAGCAGTAAGAGAAAGTTTAAAATTTAGATTAAAGGAAATTATTACTCATGCTTGAAGCTCCATTTTTTAGTGTTGTATTTATCGGCATTTTTCAAATACTCCTAAACAGTATCGGATTAAACCAAGTGGAGAATGAGGTAAAAAGGCAGTTAACACAAAAAGGAGCACAAAGAAATACTTCCATACGGGAAAAGACAGAATGAAGACAGCCATACCTATTACATATGGGCTTACACAAATACTATCAGGGCATGTAGCAATAAGAGAATATCTCTATAAATATAACATCATCCAATCTCCATACTGCAAATGCAGCCTTACAATCGTTCAAAGGTTTGATCATATCATTTATGACTGCCCGCCCATTAACTGATGAATTTACGATAGACTACATTAGATTTTTAATATGCTCCAGTTGATTAATCAAGATAATATAAAAAAATTTCTTACGTTTGTTAATAAAACTGATTTTAAATAACTCTCATTAGAGTGATGAATTCTTTTTTCTTGTATTTAATTTATGTTTATATGTATGGGGTAATGTGAGTGAGTGAGTGTGTGTGTGTGTGTGTGTGTGTATGTACATGAAGGTAGAAATATTTATACATTAAATCAACGTTTTCCTAACTGTGGGGCGCATCCTCCCAGGTGGGCGCGCAGCTTTTATCAGAAATATGTTTTTTAGGTCAAACAACTTTTTTAAGTCATACCTCGGTTTGAAAAGATATGTGGGGAAAAACAAGCCCATCCATCACACTAAAATAGTATTGTGTTGTATTGAATATGTAATGGTTTTTGTATTTTTTAAAGATTAAGTTAAACATTTTTGATGTATCATAATAAATATTTAATTATTCCATTAAGAATATAAACTTTGTATATGTAGTTGATATACCAAGTTTAAAGAAAATCGTTGGAACCATTTTTGAGAAAACTGCAAAAAAGGGGAAAAAAAACATATTTAGTAAAGTGTTACTTCCGGTCGAGGAATTCCAACCGCTGGCTTTCTGTCGGATCCCATAGTGATACCAAAACAGTTTGAACTTTCTGCGATTTTTCGTTTTTTAGCTATGCTGTTCACATACATACATACATACACACACCATTTGTTAAAAACCACTTTTTTGGACTCAAGGGACCTCAAAACGGATATTTCCGGTGCAAATTCGATACCGAAAATTTGGCACGATTACAATACTTCCTCTTACTAGCAGAAAGAGAAAGTAAAAAGAAAATAAAGACTGTATTACTTTCTCTTACTAATAGTAATAGTAAGAGGAAGTATTGCGATCGTGCCAAATTTTCTAAATTGAGTTTTCACCGGAAATACTCCTTTTGAGGTCCCCTGAGTCCAAAAAGTGTTTTCAGAAAAGGGTCTTAATGTGTGTATGCGTGTGTGAGTGTATTTGGATATGTGTGAAAAGAATATCTCAAAAACAAAAAGTTGCAGGGTCTCAAACTTGCTATTTCGTTTAGGTACTACCACCACATCAGACACGAAGATTTCGGGCAAAATCTTCGTATTTTGTGATACTTTCGGTGATGAATCTTTCGGGTTTCTCAGTATTTTGTGATTTCCTCAAGAACGGCTCCAGCGATTTTCTTCAAACTTGGTATATCAACTAGACATACAAAGAGCTACAACTTTTATTTGTAATATTTCTCCAGGAAAATTCATTTAAGGGCACTTTGGGAGAGGGAGATGTGCTATTTTAGTTATTACACAATTCTATCATCTAAATAATATTAATTAGAATTAAATACGTTGTCGAAATCCCGAGTTTGAAAAAATTGGAAGACCGAATGTGCGCTTTACTGAAAGTAGTTTTTAGTTTTCTGCTATTTTCTCTAAAACAGCTCCAACGATTTTCTTAAAACTTTGTATATCAACTAGGCAAACAAAGAGCTTTCTTGAAACATTTCTCCGGGAAAATTCACTTAAGGACACTTTTGGGAGGGGGATGGGGTTGTTATTCTTTAAAGTGCTATTTCACTTCAAGAATGTGCTATATAATTTTGTCAACTAAATAATATTAATTAATAGTTTTAAGTTCTATCAGCATTTGAACACTATTTTTTACACTCGCTTTTAATGTTAGTCTATGAAACAGAGAAATATGGAAAAAACGACGAAAATTTAATCTCTACGATTGAAAATCTCGGCAATGGTTGAAATATTGAAGTGAAATTAATGGCATTTTTCTTGATTTTTTTTAATACTTTTCAATCCAGTAGTAAGAGGTGGGGGTCAAAAGGAAATCGCCACTTTCTACCTCCGATTTATGGTGTAAGGCGGCATTAAAATCAAAAAACACTAACACTATCATAAACTAGAGCGAAAATACTTCAACAAACTTTATGTTCACTTTTTTGTACCTATGTAAATTTATTTATTTATTTTTTTTATTTATTTATCCATCTTAAGATACAAAATCTTGTTGGACAGAGTTCACACTACATAATTAACAAACAAACTTACATGATTATGAACGAACTTAATAATTAATAACTAGTAAACAAAAAAGAGAAAAAATAATAATAATAATTTCCTTCAAATGAAAACATAAATTTAGCCTTTGTACATTAACAGACTGAATAATATTTCTCGTTTACACACACAAACACAAGTACATTTTTTAATTTGTAAACACTAAATTTAAATTTATCCAAGTTACAGCAACCACGCTAAAACAGGGCATCATTTTCTTGTATATTCAGGGTACAATAGCAAATAGTAAATGGGTCATTGACCCAAACAAAAAGAGCATAATCTACATATGTTTATAAAGCCATACGGCTTTATTTTTTGTATCGAAGTTTAATACTTCAAAGTAGTTGCTTGCATTTAATTTTTTTTTTACACCTAAATTTGTAAATAGTATTTCTCTTAGTGACGTGTACAGAGGACAAATCACCAATAGGTGATAAAGATCTTCAATTTCCATCATATTACAAATTTGACAAATTTCTGACGGGTTTATCTCGTATATATTATGTTTAAAATATAATTTTAAATTTAATGTATTACAAGTTCTCAATTGAGCTATTACTGTTGTGACATTATGGGGTAATGGAAGTGTTAAATATAATTGCGGGTTACTGACTGTATTGATATTCAATATTTAATAGTTTGTAAATATAACAGAAGGTACTTTGTTGTACACGTTGTATGTCATTATCCAATAAAAATGTCTCCTAATTGGCCAAAATTGACGAAAATTCTTTCTTTAATGTTCCGAAATTTAAATCACAACGATTTGCATTAAACCTGCCATATTGCATTAAATGCTTGAGTTGGGACCACCAGTTATATTTCAAAATATTGTTTGGTTTACTGTCCAACTCAAACAGTTTATGGAAACAAATTGAAGGGTATCTATGCGATTCCATTTTCAGGATTTTTAGTAGCCACTTTAAAGACATTTTTAGGACAGAATGTGAAACAGGGAGTATCCCTGCTTCCATTCTTACCACATGATGCGGAGTGCTCACTGGTAAAGAAAGAATTCTCTTATAAAATCGTGTAAATGCTGGCTCTAGTACATGTAGATAATTCAATGCAATAACTTGAGTACCATATAACAACGAGTTTAAAGTAAGCGATTGGAAAAGTTTCTTTCGAACTTCCCAAGAGTTACATTTCATATGACCTAATAATTTAATTAGTGCACCAAAACCTGTATTAGTTTCACTTATAGAGGATTCTATTGCCCGCTTGAATAAGCCAGAATTACTGAACACGACACCTAAATAACAATACTGTTTACATTCATCTATTATGGATCCTCCATATTTAAATGATATATTAGACTTGGCCAATTTACCTCTATGAAATACGACCACCTTGGTTTTCTCTACATTTACTTTTAAGTGATTAATTTCACAATAATTTCTTAATATATTTAACTTATTATTAACATCCGTTATTGAGTCACAAAACAACGCAAGATCGTCCGCATAAAGTAAAGACAAAATATCTGTATCATTCGTTATTCTAATACCACAAACATTGTGTTTTCTAATAAACTGCTCCATATCTGATATATATATATTGAATAGTATCGGCGAAAGCGATTCGCCTTGCAGAACACCCTTTGAGATATTAACACTCGGTGTAAAGCCGAAATTAGTTTTAATCTGTATTGATGCATTAGTGTACAAGCTTTTCAGTACTCTCACAAATTTGCCGCTGACACCAAATCTATAAAGTTTCTCCCAAAGTAGAGAATGGTTTATACTATCGAAGGCTTTTTCATAATCGATGAACACAACAAACAATTTGCCTTTATTCTGCAATAGTTTTATTTGGATTAGGGAGCTCAGTACGAAAATATTATCTATGCAGCTTCTATTAGACCTGAACCCTGACTGAGCTTCCGGAATTATATTGCTTTCTTCACACCACAGTGTTAGTCTATTCAGTAATATTTGCGTGAAAACCTTAGTGACGAAACTAACTAATCCAATGGGTCTATAATTCGTTAATTCAGTAACACTACCCTTCTTATGAATCATAGTGAACAATTTTTTTTTCCAGGAAGTAGGTATTTCTTCTAAGTTTAATATACCTATGTAAATTGGAGTAAGAGAAAGTCTTGTGGATGTTTCACACCAGACTTTTATTCTATTACAAACTTTACAAATATAAAACATTGTTTTGTGATCCATTAAATTAATTGTAATATAAGAATATTTATAAAATTAAACTGTTAAAAAAAATGCAGGGGGGCGCGACAATTTATTATGAACAAGAAGAGAGGCGGCGATTTAGAAATTTTGGAAACCACTGTACTAAATTATGTGGAAATATGTTTCTCTCATATGTGTGTATGTGTGTTAGTATGGATATGGATATGGAAGAGTATATGTATGTACAATCACTACCACTTTTTTTTTACGGCCAGCCCTTCTAAACGTTTCTAAGTTATTTCAATTTTAAAGAATTTAAAAAAAAAAAAATTAAATTGTGTTAATTGGAGTAAGAGAAAGTTGTGTGTGTTTCACACCAGATTTTTTTTTTCGTATCCAAAGCTTTCACAAACCTGTTTTTCCGGTAAAAATTCAATTTCAAATAATTTTCAAAGAACAAAAATATTTCCTTTTGCAATAGAAGTGAAACTGAATGGTTCATGATCTAATACAATCAACTTTTCTCAATTATCTTGAACAATTTAAATTACTATGGACAGAAGGATTATATTTGTTAAAAAAAAAAAATAAAAAATAAAAAAAAAACCATCTGATTTATTTATTTATATAAGCAAACAAAAAAAAAAATTGTTTACATCCATAATCACAGGCGGTAGTAAAAATTTATTGTAACGCTTGTTTTTTTTAAATTTTTTTTACATTTTAATCCACTTTCTTCAAAATAATAATAAAATGTAATTATTCAGTCTACAGTTTTTTAATAGAAAAACCTTGGACCTTTTTGTTTTTCAATTGGGCTCATAATAATCATTTCTTATTGTATATTATTATTATTATTATTATTATTATTATTATTATTATCATCCTTATTCTTACAATCTAATATCAATATACAAATAAAACTTAATTTTTATTAAAATTATTAAATGATACATTGTAGCACTTAGTTCTGATAAGTAAAACAATATCGTAAAACTACTTTTCCTTTTTTTTTTAAGAAGGATCATTCGAGAAGTAAAAATTTACAAAGTATATTTATAGAAGATAATTAAATATTAACAGTACATTGTTAATAAATTATATATACGAAATT
Organism: Triatoma infestans; assembly: GCA_011037195.1. Classification (NCBI taxonomy): domain Eukaryota; kingdom Metazoa; phylum Arthropoda; class Insecta; order Hemiptera; family Reduviidae; genus Triatoma; species Triatoma infestans. Next base: position 29,685 of record JAAEAF010002819.1, on the reverse strand, counting down.
AATAATTGTATACTAAGTTTTCTTTTTCTTTACTTCTGTTTTCATAACCAACCTAGTTTCCCATTATTTATTATTTTTATTTTGTAATAAATATTTACATACCTAATATATTTTTCAATTTAACTACAAATACATGTTTTTTTGTTATATGGAATTAATAAGTAAATTGTTAGGAATTTCTATTTTAAGTACATGGGCAAGCTTTAGCTGTGAATAATCTCCAGCATCCCTGGTGTATATTCCACAAGCAATTTTGAAAACTACTACAGAGAGCTTCATCTTTTTTATTATTTTATATATATTAAAGAAAATTCACTATACGATTATTATTATGTGGGGGGTGGGGGGGGGGGGGGGTGGGGATCAAATTAAAAACTTGGCAAGATAATACTTTTATGAATAATTTTGCCTATTTTTCTGAATATACAATATGGAAAGAATATTTAGTTTTTTATATTACTTAATTTTAATACTTTGTTTATTACATATTTATATGAAGTATTAATTAATTAATATTATTATTATAATAAATACTTATTAACCAATTAAATTTAAAAGAAAAAAAAAATTATTTCATTAAAATAATAAGAAATGCTCTATTGCAATGTATTCAATGGCGACATATGATGTTGCTGAGATGGATGTTTAAGATTAAGATGCTGGATGTGGCACGCTCTACACATTAAATGCCCATCGAGTGGATAGCATCGTTTATCTGGTTCATCGGTCAATTGCATACCACATTCCTTAAAACAATACATACAACATATCGTCATTACATATTAATAAGTAACTAGATATAATAAATAATAATAATAATAACAATAATAATAATAATGAAAAAATCATTAATAGCAGCGCCACAAACGACTATTAGTGAACTCTTCAGTTCAGAGGGTTCACAAGAATGATTGATAAATTGCCCTCGGGGAATCTCATGGTCAACTATTTCAAACTCTTCCCAGTAATCTGAACTTGAAACAAGTGTAAAATAAAAAAGGAACTTGAGAAGTTGATTGCAACATTAGGAGTGTGGACCAGAAGAATGAAACGTCATCAATTTTCTTTGATCAATTTTATGACTAACAAAGTAAATTGTATGCCAAGAGAGGCATGGCAATCGGGTATGAGATTGGAGACTCAATAATGTGGTGACACTAATTTCGAAAAAATCGCCAAAAACTTTTACGAAAGTCCCTTTGATATTTCGATTAACGATTTATTTCAAACTTTTGGAATCAGCCTCTTTCAGAAACCTGAACAGAAAAATCAAGTTTGATCTTCCTGCGATTTTTTTCTCTTTTATGGTGTTTACAGAGTTGTAGTACGACTCAAGACAGACCATTTTCTAAATATATCTTTTGTGAACTCACGAGTACCCAAAACGTAAGAATTTTCCGGTAAAACTCAATTCTGGATTATCGTAAACTATCACAAATATTATAATTTCGCAAGATGGAGAAGAAATTAGGACAATACACTTTCAACTTCTGGATTCAAACAGCAGTAAGAAATTTCCACTTATCTGAGGGTAAAAAATAATCGAATTACCTAAGTTTTCTTAAAGCATGAAAGCATAGATAGCGTTTTGCAATTGGAGTCAAGCAGACCTCTAACCTGGGGCCTTGCAATAAGTTTCTAAAGGATCTCTGAATATTTCTGAGTTTATGTATAACAAAACAACGGAGATAACTTACTTATCATTGGATACTTCTGGATTTTAATGAATAACATAGTTCTCTCTGCTTTTTTTTTTTTTAATACATTGAACACTGAGCATTGAACTTGCTGTAATTTTCGCTATTACATATTATATGATTGCCAGGATTAAAATAATTGATTTCAATATCACCTTCAAAACCTATCATTTAATAAAATTTTCCTTAGTTTAATACAACTTCATTAAATTTGTTTTACTGCTGGTCAACATCTTTAAACTCAGGCAAATAATAAATAAGCTTCATGCCTATAATAAAAGTGTACATCAGATATTTATAGATCTGAACAAAGCATACCATAGCGTGCCTAGGAAATTGCTGTTAAAGAAATGGGTATCAACATATATCTGATAACTCTTCTATATAGAAGAAATTATGTACATTAAAGATCAGCCATGACTTTCGGATCCTTTCTTGCCCACTATGGCCTGAAACATAAATGCTATGTCGCCCCAACTCTTTTTCAAAATATATGTAGACAGGGTACTGAAACAATGAAAAAGAGGAAGATGACTGGAATAGGAATCCCTGTCGTCGGTTAGGGGCCTTGTTTTCACACCAATTCGTAGACGACCAGGTTGTTGTTTCCGCTCAGTACCATGACGATGCTATGTAGTGACCAAAGCTTTAAAAAAAGAATATGTCACTTGGAGCCTAAGAATCAATTACAGCAAAACTGAATGTTTGGTGGTAGAGGACTCTAGCAATATTATATAGGATATCAGAAAGAAGAAAATATTTTTGAATAATTTTTAACTATAATTTTATAATGCTAAGAACAAATAAATTGTTCTCGATAGTGAAAGTATTTAAAGAGGATCTCTATCTATCTAATGGCGAAGTATAAGAAAGGTAGACATTCAAATATCTTGGTTCAGTGTTTCATAGTTACAGCCGGAGCCAAACAGAGATCTCAACTCCGAATGCTAAATTCAGAGTTGTAGAACCCCCAAGTAAGTAAAGAAGCTTATATATACCTAAGAGAGAAAAACTGCGCGAATATCGAAAGTAGAGAAGTTCAGCAATATTCGGTCAGGGAGAGGTTTCAGAGTGAAGAAGACGTAGTCGAACAGTTCAGCCAAACAAATCTTACTTGGTATAGCCATGTACGACATATGGAGGAAAAACATGGCCGAAGATATACTAGGGCTGGAAGCCACCATTTAGGAAAAAAAGAGGGCGTCCAAGAAATAAAAGTCTGTTTATAGGATGTCCAAGAAGTATAGGGTGATTGGGGGGGGGGGGGAGCAGGGATCAATGGAGCTCTGCGATCCGTTGGAGGCAATCCTGAGTAAAAGTAAAGTAAATACAACTTAAACTCATACTTTGCCTGAACCTTTCAGTGTTAACAAAGTTGTAAAGGCCAGCTGCAATGATTTTTTAATTCAAGTAAAAATCGTTCGTAGGCGGAGATTACCTAAGAACTCATTATAAATTGGATTCTTAAATCCTTAAATTCTTGATTAAATGACTATGAATGTATATTTGGTAAAAAGCCATAGTTATTAGGAAAAAAAGAAGCATAATTTCAATATAATAGAGAATATTTACCTCACAAATATAACAATCGACATGAAAATCTTTATCCATCGATACTACTCTAACAGTCTCCTCGGTCCCCTGTAACGTACAAAATGTTAAATTTTTATGCTTACACTTGTGGATTACTAGAATATCAAATTGGAGAATATTATATAGGATATCAGAAAGAAGAAAATATTTTTGAATAATTTTTATCTATAATTTTATAATGCTAAGAACAAATAAACTGTTCTCGATAGTGAAGGTATTTAAATGTGAATGAAGAAACACTTCATTTGAAAACTATTTACGGCTGGGTGACGTGAGTGAGCAGTATTCCTTAAGATATTCGCAACCGGGTTGCTTCACTAACTGAATCTTCCAGTTTTAGTCACATTGCTGGCCATATTCTGTTTGAACCTCCATGAGAACTGAAACCGAACCGTTCGCCTTAGCACTGAACTAAACAAGTTAGATCTGTCACGATTCATTCATGAATGATTATAATAATGAATGGGCCTGACCATCCGCCTGCACAGATCGATGGTCAAGTTAAAACGAAGATGGGAAAGAATAAAATAATAAAAAAGACTCCATGAATGCTTTCTCAATGAATCCAAAGGATCTTTATGAAAAGAGAGTTCAATACATTGCAAACTTATTTGCTATACTTTCTGATATCCGGTGGTAATTAAAATTAAGCGGCTCTTCCTTTATTATAGAGATTAATTCAACACAGGACTTTCTAGTATTATAATTAATTAATAGCACTTAAAAGTGTGGTTAACATGTATTTAATTGGCAGCAAAAATTAGGAAATAAATCAATGAATATTCACTGATATATTTCAAAGACCATATTTACCAAATAAAAAGCGAAGACACCGAAAGAAATGCTCATTGGTTCAATTATTAATTCATTTAGAAAATCAGTTATTTATTTATTTTTTTTTTTAAAATTGCAAAGAAACTACTTTTATTAAATTAAAAGATAAAAACATGCAACTCATATTTTCTTGTGAATTAACTAAAATACTTAGTCCATAAATAAAAAGTTATTATAAGAGTTATTTTTTTATTGTTTGTATTTTTTTTTTGTTTTTTAATATTGTAAGAGAATGTAGTTAACAAACACTACCTCGACTGGTGTGATTCCTTTGCCACAGGCAGCACACTTTGGAGCAAACATTCTGCAATCAGACAACCCCTCACCGTTAGTAAAAGTAGTTCATTTACTGGCCTTTATTATTTATTTTATTTATTTTTAATAAATAATCCAACTACATTTCGGCACATCATCATCACTGTTAATTTAATTGTTTTGTTCTAGTTTTAAATTAAATTATTTGCTTCAATAAAAATTTTCAACTGAAAAATTAAGAATTTTCCGTTTCTTTTTAAAAAAAAATTCTTATAGCTATATAGACTTCTAAACAAGATAGAACTGCGGGATTACTGAATACTTGCGTATGGGATAATTCTTTTAATGATGCCGAATAGTGAACGAATATCTTTAAAGTTTCTAAGAATTCCCCCAGGAGACTAAATATGCTCGAGACTTCCTTGGACTTGCCAAGAATTTACAGGTTTTGAAAGCGGCAAAAGATCAAATGAAGTTTGGGAAAATATTTCTTAAGAAGAACTCCTGAACTAAAAATGGAGAAGTATTCAGCTTATAATAATTTCTAATTGCAGAAATCGGCACTATCAGCTACTGGCATTTATTACGCTTGACAAGCTGACATTTTGATTCACAGGCATAATGATACCCAAGAATTCAAGCTCATATTCTGAGACAGGAAAGCAAAAATCGCAGTCTAGCTACTGCGAAGTAAAGGAGAAGGGCGATGGAGAGAGAGCGACTAAGAAAGGAAATGACCTTTCTAAGCCAGAAGAACCCATCCCATATAAGCAGGCAAAGTCTGATATAAGTACGAAAATTCAGACTGCAGTAGAAAACAACTATCTGGAGAAGACAAATGGTAGGGACTCTATACTCTCAGAAAAGATATGAAATAGCTTGGCTCACAAAGTATTTAGGATGGTTATTTATTTATTATATAGTTGACAGGCGGTCATGATTACCCCTATATATCTGGGGGACTTCATGTATCCTCTCTGGGGCACACCATCCAGATTTTTGACGTCAAGTTGAAACATTCCATTTAAAAAGCTGCCATAAATAAGTATGGATGTTCGTTAATCATGAGACAAGGATACCTTAAATAAATAGCGAAGACTTTACACACTCTATTAAGCTGTCAGAAAACTTAAGGAATACGAGTTTCAATTACCATCCAAAAAATTGATAGCAACAGCCATTCTGGGATCTTAACTTCATATTTTATTATATTTTGTACATTTTATCAGTGAAAGTTTAAAATTAATTCAAATTTCAAATAATGCAAGTAAAAAAATGCAAATAATGATGCGCCTGAATAAATTCACATTAATGCTTATAATGTCAAAAGCATAATCGCATTAAAATAGTTTAAATAAAAAATTATATAAAAGAAGAAGAAATTTTGAAACAAAAAAAAAGTTTTTCATTGCGATAAATGCAAAAGCTCACTTTTTGTTGAATATAAAAGATTAAATTTACCAATTAAATAAAACTTAAACCTAAATAATAATCATGCCAACTGATTGATAAAATGAGAATAATATTATGTTTTTTTTTATTAAATTTCCATGTAAATCTAAACAAATATTCAATCATAATAAAATAATATTTCTTTATTCATAAAATCATAAAAAAAAAAATTCAGTTCTGAAAAAGAAAAGTCTGGTAAATGTTTTTCAATGAATTCGGAAAATAAAAAAATCTCACTTTATAATATCCATAAATGATGGTACCATTTACCCATTAATAATAAGAGCATGCTTTATCTGGTTATTTTATCCCTGGAAGTACAATACTGAGGTGCATGCATATTAAAATAAAGTACAAGGCTTTGGTGCAAGAGAAATAATTTTCATTATTATTGTGCGTGGTTAGTAAAAAATTTCCTAAAAGTTGGAATAATAATTAATAGTATCTATATTACTAACATCCATCATATGTACCTGTGATAATCGTTGACACAGTAAATTTTATTATCTACATCTACTGTAAAAGGCACACCATCCAGACATTCGTTGCACATATAACACCGGAAACATCCTGGATGATAAGATTTACCCATTGCTTGTAAAATCTGTAAAAAAAAAAGAAGATAGCTTAATAATATTTAAAACTAGTCAGTTTCCATTTAAGAATTAAATTGTTAAAGAAAAATTACAAGCATTATTAATTTCTTCTCACCCCTTTATTTTTTTCTTTTACAGAACACAAAGTTATTGAACACACAGTTATTTAATTGCACAAATAGACAAAACACATTCGCCATCCAAGAAACTCCCATTTACCCCTACAACCTCTTTCTCCGGTAACCTCCCATTGTTACCAATATCTCTCTGCCCCCTCATCGACAATTTCTTAACAAAATATTAAGGTAACATTGTTTACAACCAGTATACTGTGTGGAAATATTGTCTAAGGAATTATTGTTACTTTTTTTTTTTATCAAATACAAAATTGGAGCTGCGATATTTCTAGGCTGCGACAAATTATGTCCAACACAAACATAAGGAAAAACAGAAGTAGAACAAACTATCTCTAGAACTTTGGTAAGCAGAAGGCTGTTGTGGTATGGGCTCATTATGAGGATGACAGAAGAGAGGACTGGATAAATCGTGAAAAGTGCAAGGAATATATATAGAAATATATGACAATTTTTGACGTCGTGTCAAAAAAAATTAATTGATCAATCTAATTTGGACTCGGGTTCGAAGTCTTTACTAAAAGTTTTATTTCTTTTAAGACCAAATTTCACTGAGTAAAGAGTTGCTTTAGTGGCGTATGCGTTAATGTGTGGATGAATATGTCTTGAAATATAGTATCTTAAATAGTATCATAACGTGGTAGCTTAACAAAATTTTCTAGCGAATGTCGAATTCTCTAACAAGTTTTTCAATTTTAGATTCTGTGGGGGTTTGCTATTAATCCTACACCACCGCAACCCCTACGAATCTAATGGGCACCCATAATCTGGAGTACCCTTCCAGTCCTGTCTGTTTAATTGCATATACAAGTATGGAAAAAAACTCCTGATGAAGCTTGAAGGCGTCAGTTTCTTTTTCCCAAAGAGGAGAATCACAGCGACACAAGCCCCTCACACTGACATAGTACGTGCAGTGCTGTTTCTTCTTCTTCCTGACAAAATCTACACAGACTATTCGTTTCAGATCCATGAGCTTAAGTTTACAGTGGCCGATGAATAGGGCTACAGTCAGCCATATGGCCGCACGGCCTTGTTGGAATATCTCTGGAGTAAGCCTGGGCTAGCAGTTATTAATAATTTTTTCGACTACCACTGGCCTGGGTTTTTCCCACCTCCGTTTGATCTATTGTGCACCAATAGCTCATGTGGCTTTTTGCAACGCCGCAGAAAGCTTCTTGTCCAAATGGATTCCTATAGAGACTTTCCAGACAAGGCGATCTGCTACCTCATTGCCATTACAACGTAACCTGAATGCTTGGGTACCCAAACTTGAAAAACCTTATTCTGCTCCTAATTTCCATAAGTATACCATGCTTGTCCCACTCCAGTCTCGAGTTGTCCTGATGGCTCGTAAAGCAGCCTGGCTGTCTGAGAAGATGACGACTCTGGAGTTATGTATCCCTCGTGTTTTTATCTCAGTAGCACAGATAACGTACTGTTGAAAATGAAGTATTTTTGTACTTTTACATCCTCAGCAAATAAACGTTCTTAAAAACTTTACGTCTGCGATTTTGAGTTATTAATTTATTTCTGCAGGAGTAATTTGCGTATCAACATCTGAATGCGTTCTGAATCTGATCAATCCATCTGCCCGACTTCCGGGCAGCATTTTCTCGTTATAAATAACAACTACCTTCACCAGATAGTAGTCAATATTTCCTGTAAAAATGAGTTGCTTCCTCTTAAGGAAAGAAAATCTAAGGCTAGCTCTGCCTGCCTGGATTCTAACTGTATCTACCGTGTTCCAATCAAGCCACTATCCCTAAAGCTAATCCTCCCCCGACTCTACAAGAGTTAATATTTTATTTAAGCGAAACTCCACCTTCTCTTTTTCCACACTTAAAGAGATTTTCAAATTTTAAAATATCTTTGAAATTGTTAACAGTGTTTAGATTTAGACTTTAGGAGTGTCTCAAAGTGTCTGTAAAGCTAATACACTTGGCTTTGATCTTACTGTGTATTCACTGTTAGCATTGTTTTATTTATTATTTAATGGGCAATTACTTTAATTATCTATTGTCATTGCCGCCCGGGGACTTCTCAGTGCACTGCCAGCACCCAGGCAGTGTTCTCTCGTTAGAGACAACACTGTCCATCATCGGGCCGTGAGGCTCCTAGGAAAAGAAAATCTAAGGTTCTCTCTGGACTCGAACCCAGGAACGATGCGTCCATTGAACTAATTCCTTCCCTTGTTTTTTACTGAAAGGAGACTCGTGTCAATAAAAGACTAACTCATGTACCAAGTTAATAATATGTATATGAGATTTCTACAACACTACTTCCTTTGCTAAGTAAGGAGTGGAATCAAGTTTATTTTTGCAGGGGTAGCTTAGTTGACGTTGTGTTATTTATGTAGGATATGTCTTTGAATATATTTTGATGTAAGTCTGACAAATCTTGACGTTTTATTCAGTGATGTGGACTTTTTCTTGTCTCAAGTACCTGGTGTTTTTATCATAATGAAAGGTAATATTAGACTAGCGGGCCTGCCTAAGGTTCAGCGTCGGGAAAACGCTAAGTGGTGGGAAGCTACGTGTGCGAACATCGTGTATCAACAAAGAAAGCCATTATTCGGAAGGCCGAATAACAGTTACATTTGTTATAAATTATTGTAGGCTATTTCAGGACAGTTGCAGATTCAAATATCAGACCAATACTGTTCATTGAAAGATAGTGAATTCTGTGATTTTTTTCAGGCATCCGCGGCTATTCTCATGCAAAGCACTTAGGTTTTCGGGTTGAAGTGGTTTGGTATAAATCGACGTTTCCGCCTATATAGCTGGTTCAAGATAGTGCCTATCGACTTAAATATCAATTGATTTGAATGCAGTAAATACCACTTGAATTGGCATTCAATCAACTACCCTGAAGAAGCCCATTACAATATTATGGGAAACATCGGTTTATAACAAACCGACTGTCGCAGTCTCAATCCAAAAATCGTAAATGTTCTGCATTATGAATTCTGCGACATTTTTGATATTATTTTAACATTTATTAAATATGCTTTCAAACATACCATTTCCATAATAAGATGACCACATATAGCACACTTTTCTGCAGTCTGCTGAAATCCAGAATACTGGAAAAATAAATAATACATCAATTCAAAATGATGTGATGAAGAAAAAATAAATCTATTATTTAAAAATAATATATTTATTAAAATAATATATTATTTTAATAATATATAAAAATAATATACGTTAGCTCTGTAAATTAAATAATTTTATTCTTGTTTACACACAGAATTTCATAGTTGTTACTATAAGGTACTGTAAGGTACTTTCACAATTAATTATGCGTATGTAAATTATAAATTTATTCTTGTAAGATATCAAAATGGAACTACTTGACTTTAATGCCTTAATATCGATATTTTTAATTATTTACAGTTTTTTGGTAAAAATGAATAATTAGGACAATCATGACCGACTAACTACCCCAATAGATGGATCATGGTTCTCCTCACAACTACCATCTTTCCTACAAATACAACTATTATGATTACTTTTTCCGATTATTTGTACATAGATACATTAGGCACATCTAATCCCATTTTGTTAGTATTCATTTTATTTTTTCCTTTTTCTTTTTAAATGTTCGATACTTTTTCAAGCTTTATTTTTGTTCTTCATACTATCACCGTGCTTCTAATTTATTTATTTATTTTTATAATTACTGTTATTGCACTTTATCTTTTTCTTTTCATCGTATTGCTGGTAAGAGGAAGTATTGAGATGGTGTCAAATTTTCGAAATTTAATTTTCATCGGAAAAACTCGTTTTGAAGTCCGCTGAGTTCGAAATGAGGTTTTTAGAAAATGGCCCGAGTGTGTATGTGTGTGTTCAATGTACATGTGGATTCATGCAAGTGTATGAACGGAATAGCTCAAAAACGAAAAATGACCGTAAGTTCGAACTTGACATTCCGTTTGATATTACCATAGCATCTGACAGGAAGTTATCTGTCAAAATTCCTCAACCGGAAGTATCATTTTACTGAATGGATTTTTCGTTTTTAGCGATTTTCTGTGAACTTTGTAGTTTGTATACATTACATACATGTAGATCTATAACTTTTTGCAAGATACATTTATCCGGGAAATTATTTTAAGGGGTGTTTTAGGGAGGGGCGTTTTTAAGCAGAATTAAATGTTTTGTTTACGGTATAATTCGATAATGTAAAGTCGATGTAATCAGGGGCGGCTTAACCTATAGTGCAGGGTGTGCAATGCACACGGGCGCCGCGGCGCTCCCTGAGACAGCCAAGTGCATCGTCTTGGACCATCATGGTACAACAATGATATGACAGAAGCGGCCAGCCAGCGCGGTGGCGGCAGTTATCAAACGCGAGCGCCCTATGGGCGGCTTCTTTTTCGAATATGAAAAAACTTTCTTGTTACGACGGCAAAGTTAATAGTTATAGCCAGGGGGGTCAGGCCTAGGGGGCGCCAGGGTTTCATTGCACACGGGCGCTACACGAGCTAGAGCCGCCCCTGGATGTAATGGAGTACAGGAAGGGTCATAATTGGGAGGGGAATGTCTTGCAGTGTCAACCATGAATATCCTAATCCTTACTAATGCACTTTTACCAATTTTCGGTTTATTTGTGAATTTTTGGCATTTTTCTGAGAAATAAATTATGAAAACAACTTTTTCTGTCCAACGGTTTTTTTGGGTTTTGTTATCAGCTCTTTTAATGAACAAATGATAATTTATTGCAAAATTAAAGCAAAAATTATTTTCTGCCCACTTACCAGATAATCTTCTTCACAATATACTTTGCCGTGTACATTATAGAATGCTTTTCCTCTTAAGGCACGGCCACAAGAACAACAGATAAAACAATTTGTATGATAAAGATTGCCCATTGCCTGACATGCCTGGCCTGCACCGGTCACCTTTTCACCACATGTATGGCAAATACCTGTAAGAATAAATAATTTAATTAAATAATACAGACAGTACATGGGCATAATAAAGAATTTGAATTATTGAAGCACTAAAACTATTGATATATTGTACTTTAAAGTTTGCATTTCTTGGTTTGTTCATCGGATTTCATAGCCTACCACTTTTGTTTGAAACTTGTTTACAAGTTTATTTGAGGGGGTTTTTAGGGAATTGTTACACTTTTCTAGATTTTGCAAAGGATGTAATTTCTGTCAATTCAGGGCAGTGAGTCAAATGCTCTCCGGACATAGCACCTTCGTCACATAAGGGACAACGCGGCTGTCTACCCTCATCAATGCGGCGCAGGTGCTTTTACAACAGATCGTGACCCGGCTACTATTTTCCCGCATTAGTCTTGCTCTATTTCTCAAGTACTGCTTTTATCAGGTGGCTAATGCCGTCTTTGCAGGGATCTTCTAGCCAAACTTCCTTGGTTTCCGATGACGAAAGCGATTATATGACAGCCTGGAAATCAATTAACAATACTACTCTCTCCATTGGCCTGATGCTCAGAAAGTAAATGGAGCATATCCAACCCTAATAAATCTGTAAATAATCATCCCCAAAGAAGTTAAACAGAACAAGAAATTAATTTTTTTTTAAATTATTTGCAAACATACATATCTGAGTAATTTAACATACAACTGTAATATATATATAAATATTTAAACAGACATAAATACTTCTTGCATTGTTGCCTATGTTTTGTTCAGCAAATGAATAAATAATTTAAATTCATAAATAATTCATGTATTTATATATTCTATTCAGATTTATGTTTTTAGTTTTGTTTTTAGGTCATTCTATAGTTTGTACTTTTTTGGGCACATGAAGAATGTCTGATTAAGACAATGCAAATGATTTAACTAGGATCTCTTAAGTTCTTGGATTGATGTCGCACACAATATTTAAATAAAGTCTATTTTTATTAATGTAACAATGGAGAGATGTTAATAAAAACTTTATTATAGATTTAATTGATGTTTGTTGGTATACTTAAATTAGATATTGCTTTGCGAAGACTTGTCTACTGAATGATTAAAAATCCAACAAACAACATTTTCACAGTAAAGTCTGCCTGTCTGTATATGCTGGGTTCTACTTTCAGATGTGTGACAGATTTCGTACATAGTAATCAGGTCATCTAAGAATAATTCTGGACTATGTTTCTTCAATGCACCCTTGAAGAAATCCATTAGCATGCGCAGACTTTTTTTGGCTCAGATCTCTTAGGGTTCCTCCTCATTTCTAAGCTCTTCTCTGAAAGAGTGCCCGGAAGCCGGTAATTCATTGAGAAGACGCCGAGCTTTGGGTTATTATATGGACCCACAGGAGCTTTAGACAGTATAAGGCTAGGTCGCTCCACTCACACACAATAATAAAATCAGGTGTGAAAGAATCACATGATTTTCTCACTTAGGCAGTTAATACTGTTATAAAAGTGACAAATTTGCTTAAAATGTGACTCTTTTTTCTCAAGTTGCCTAACATTATTATGTAGGTGGTGGTTACATGTAGGTAGTGGTTATATGTAGGTAGGTGGTGGTTACATGTTTACATGTAGATCCATCAGAACCTTTTAAAATCACTTTCTTCAGAAAAATGTTTTAAAAAAATTTGGAATTCCAAGTTTAAAGAAAATCGTTTCGAAGAGTTTTCAAAAATTTCAAAAATAAAAACTAACTGCAAAGTCGCAATTCCCGTTTACGATTTTCTTCAAATTTGGAATTCTAGTAATACTTGTAACGCATATTTAGATTATACAGTTGATACTCAAGTAAACTTAGAGGAAAGCTTACTAATGTTGCTGCTCTCCCGGGAACCCCCAAAAATCAATTTTCCTGAAAAAATGTTGCAAATGAAAAGTAGTGGATATTTATGTAGAACAGATATTTGAAAGAAAATAGTTATTTTTCGAGAACTCTTAGTGTGAGATGAGTTGGAGAGCTAAACGGGATATCAATTGGAGCTTTCTGTGTTTTTTTTTTCTTTGAAATTTTATTTTGTTTTGGTACTCAGGGGGCCTTAAGACATGTATTTCCGGTGAAAACTCAATATCGAAAATTTGACACAATCGCAATACATACTTCCTTCTTATAAGAAATATAAACCTGCGACCTCACATTTGATTTATAAAATTCGCTTGAAGGTTATTATTAACTGGGTTCACAAAGCAAATATAAAAATATTTTGTTACTGAAATGTCAAGTGAACAGAAATAAAAATACAATAATGTAGTTGGCACTATCCTAAGAGACAGTATAATAAATACAATCCTATTTATATGGATGAATGCTAAATAAATAAATGAAAGATTTAAGTCAAGTAAAAATTTTGTTGCTGAATGTTATTCTTTTTTTTTTTCAATAAAAATCTGGATGAAACAATTCACATGGGCTTCAGATACTAGTTCAGGATAGACCAACTTGTTCAAGAAATTGTATTTTCACTAAATATATAGTAAAATGTTTATGAGGAATATTAAAGTGTACTAAAAAAAATGCATCCAAATAACGGTAGGTCAAAAGTATTGCGTATTTAACAACAAAATATGTAAGGCTCGGCAACTTAGTTGTGATACCTAAATGGGTGTTAAGATTCGCCCATTGTCAAAGCTTTCTAGGTGCTGTGACGTCATTTAACTCCGCCCACAGGTTTCACAACTAAGTTGCTGAGCTACACATTTTTGTACTCAGCACGAAAATTCTTTCTGACGGTAATTTATATGACACAAATTATGTTGTCATGAACAACATTATGAAGAATCAACTTTTAATTCACTGTTATCAATGTAATTGTTAGATTTGGCTATATTTTCTAACCAGTTTTTCGCATAGTTTGCACAATAAATAACAATATAGCGATCAGGTAGTTGGTCTTAATATTCTTTCCAACTCTGTTCTTCTCTTTCGGCGATAAAAGAAAAATACTCTAAAAGTTAATGTTTAAAAATAAAATAAATTAAAAATTAAAAGTCGTTCTAATCAATGAAGATAATAATTCAGTCAATATTAATAAACAATTCATTGGCAAAGATAATGAAATCTATTAAAATAATGAATTGTTTATCTAAATAAAATAATGTTATTATGCATATGGTATCCAATAAACGAACAACATCAGTTGCCAGCGCAGCCTTTTTATAGTATAATGCGCGACGTAGACTGGCCCAGAAAAAAAATAATTACACAAATATTGACCCACGGACTGAAATTTAAGAAAAAAATAAATTTAATTTTGAATTACCTATCGAAAATGTCGGCCATCATAATACTGTATATACTTGTTGAATTGTATATTCACTTACGCTACTATCAGCATTATTATAACAAAAATGCACAGCAAAAGTAAGTAAAATACATGTGATAAGTATAATATATCAAAACCTAACGTAAGTAACACAAAGTATGAATGCATATGCAATATCGGAATTACATATTTTGTCGTTCATTTAAATATTTTTGCCGTTAAATTGTATTTTTTGCTGTGAAACTACTTGTTTGTTGTTTAATTATCAAATTTGTCGTTTTATGAATATTTTGTTGTGATTTTCTTTTTCTGCCGTTCGTTAATCGAAATTATTAAAACAAAATAAGTAAAGTCGCATTTCTGGTTAAAGTTATTTCCATGACGAACGGATACTTAACAGAATATAAGTTTGAGCTTTTTACTTTTCCTCACAAGTGATGTAAAATAATATTATTCAACACTAACTAGCCCGCCATCTAGCGCAATACGCGAAAACAAGAATGTATTTAAAAACAAATCGCAGATAGCAAGGATGTGAGGTTATACTAAAGAAAGCAGATTATAAAGAGAGGGAGTATTTATATGAATTAAAAGTACCTTCTCATTATTTTGCATCTTTTTATATTCATAAATGTTAGGATCCAATTTAATGCGGTTGCAGAAAAAATTTAATATTCAATACGTGAGTCAAGTATTTTTACACTTATTATAAGCATTACCTTTACTCACCGTCTGATAAATAACTGTTAATATTAATATATATTGAAACCTTGAAATGTAATATTTCTATATTGACCTAGTTATAACAGAAGGAATATTTTGTAATTAATATTTATATCAGGACAAAATTTAATTACAGAACAAGCATTAACTCAGAACAGGATTAACTCGGGACTGGTTATTAAATTAATACTCCAGCTACATTTCATATATTCACAATAGCATTATCGTATAAATGGGTTGAAAGACCTTTACGAATTATAGTCATCTTTATAATTAAATAACTTTTTCAGGCCTTTTTATCGATATTTTAAGGACAGTTCGAACTCAAAAAGCGAAAAGAACGCTAGTTTTCCAGCTCAGATGTTTAAGGAAAGAAGGAAATTTAAGATGATTTTACTATAAATTCTAATATATGAAGAGCTGATTGCTTGGCAATGTGCCATCATTTTGAGAAATTCTTCAACGAGGAAGCAATTCCGCTGGAGTAATCTATATTATGAAGAAATAAAATTGTAATTTTTTTTGTCTATCTGTTTACTTCGGTTTTATTTTTCATAAAAAAACAAATGAATTTCCATTTTAATGAATCTTATTTACCCGAACTGAACGAGAGTGTAAAAATACTTTAATCATATGCTGAATATTAAATTCTTTCTGCAACCGTATTAAATTGGTTCCTAACTTATATGAATATAAAAAGGTGCAAAATACTGAGAATGTATCTTTCTTCACTTATTTTTTTTTTTTTTTTTCAGTTAACATCAATCTGTCTATTTAATATTTTTCTGCGGTTTCTTGAACTGACGGTGTAGTGTTTTCCAACGATTCCTTGATTTCACTATCTACTTTTATATTTCTCAACAATAGAGGAAATTATAAAATATCAATAATAATTCACTTCCTTATCAGGAGAATTTTAATTTTTTTTTTTTTAACCTTAGAATATAAGTCAAATACTCCCTCTCACTATAATCTTCTCTCCTTGAGATAACCTCAATTCCATTGTTAGTTGTGAAGGCCCTGGGATTCCATACGTTCTTGTTCTCGCGCACTGGCGCTAGATGTCGGGCTAGTTAGGGTAGAATAATACTTTAGATCACTTGTGAGGGAAAGTAATGGCTGCTTTTACTTTCTATCACTTACGATTAAATACTAATTTCACTCACTACACTCACTACTTTTGAATTATTGTCACATTATCACACGATTGCAGCAAAAATATAATTTAAACAGTTTTATAATTAAGGTTCTAAACTGCTTTGAATCAACATGGCCTCTATTTGCACCTCAGTTTTATTGCTTAATGTAAATCTTAAATATACGATATTTGCATTTAGTATTCCAAATTTACAGAAAATCATTGGAGCTGTTTTTGGACAAAAATTCCTAATAACTTCGAATCCTTTTTCCATAAATTCGCACTTGGATTTTTTTTCTGCAAATCTAGATTACTAACAATGCATTCATTGGCCTCTAATATTATAAAAGAGCTAGGGATATTGCCGTCTAGACCGTCCAAAGATCAATTTCGCTAGGAAACCATTAGAGTTAAATGTGATAAGGCTATGTAGGAAGAAAATAGTTGCAGCTCTTTACAAAAATTTTGAAGATAAAAAATTTAGCAAAGCTGTATTTCTAGTTACGGATTTTAACTAAAGTGATGGAAGTACCTTCGCTTCTTGTGATTTTCTTTTGGTTTTGAGATTTTTTTGTTCAAATCACCCCCCAAAAACCCCGCTGCAAAAATCTTTTTTTCTTATTGAGGGAAACCTCAAAATATGTATTTCCGGTGAAAACTCAATATTTCGGAAATTGGATATATCGTAATACTTCCTATTACTACAAGTAAGAGAAAGTAAAAGAGATAAACTTACGTCTGAGTGTAATAAGATATAGTAAATTAGAGAAAATAAGATGTTTATCTCTCTTTGTGTGTGTGTGTGTGTGTGTGTGTGTGTGTATTGGTAGTTATTGTGAAAAGCATCATTCAAATAGAAAGAGTAGGTTCTCCAAGTATTAAATTCTTTTGTATACGTTCTGTTTATTATGTTTCCATCATTAAATCAGCTATTGCAAGATTGACCTACCAATAGTTTGAAATCAATTATAGCCTAGTATTTCCATTAAGTAAGGTAATTTTCTTAAAATACTATATTTTACAACTAATGTACAAAGAATTTAGTTTAGAAATAAAAGCCAATATAAAAATACAGGTATTGAAATGGAAAGCAATCGTTAATTAAATATTAGAAATGAAATAAAAATACAATGATAATTAAGCAAGACTCAATAAATTCGTTACAGTCTTCCTAGCTGTTCATTGCTACAAATGCTAATCTGATTTTCTTCAGATAATGAAGAGAAAGGAGTGGGAATTGTTCTTCTCCAACTCCTCATTTGTATTGTTACTGTTTCTTAATGCATTCAGTAAATGGAAAAAGTGTTTGGGTTGTGTCAAATCTATGAAACTGAGTTTTCACCAGAAATGTATATGTTTCGAGGCCCTCTGAGTAAACAAAACAAAAAGAAAATCTGGTGTGAAACTCTCATACGACTTTCTCTTACTCCTCTTAATATATTTATATATATATATAATGGTCTAACATAAATACGAGTATACAGGTAGTGTAAACAGATGCCAATTTACCAATCAAGCCAGGTAGAGAAGCGATGTAGAGAGACCAGTAATATTTAAACAAATTCATTAACCACTCACATTCCACAGAACCACCTAAACACAATTTTTCAGAAAAAGCTGTTCGAAAAAAGTGATAGGTCTCTATATCTGTGCAGTTATTAGTATTCCAAGTTCACAAGATATCGTTATAGTCGTTTTCAAGAAAATTCAAAAAAAAAACTTAAAACCCAAGTCTGTAAAATCGCATTTCTGATTAATCGATTCCTTCAAATTTGGAATTCTTCATGTATTATAAATATGCAGAACCATACATCGTACTGAAGTGGAAAAGCTGAACGCCCCTGCCTTCGCCCATCATCAAGAAAGAGATGTGAGAGTTGTGATGAAAGAGATTTTTGAGTGAGTTCTGAGGAAACAGTAGTGTTGGCTTTCTTCTAAAGTACCACTCCTAAAGTACAATGAATGGTTCTGCCACCTATATAATATTAATATACATTGGAAGCGTGAATAGAATTCCAGATTTGAAAAAATTGGTTAACCTAAAGTGGTACATTATAGAACAGAGTTGATAAATGCCACTGCTCAGTTATAATTCTATAACTTTTAATTGTAAGTTTTTTTTCCGAAATACTGATATTAAGGGGTTGCAGGGACCTGTCAATTGTTTAAAGTTTAAACTGTCGCTACAAGCTTTAGTTGAGGAGACAGAAGGCGCTGCCATACTAGTTACACTCAGGTATACATGATCCCCCCCCCTATCACCTTTTTTATGGCAAGACCATCTAAAAATAATAACTTTAAAGAAAATTTGTCCGTTAAACTGTATTAACTGTATTAAGAGAAAGATTTACTCCCGGTTTTATTAATATTCGCATGATAGATAAAATATAAAGAATATTAAGAAAAATTGGGTATTATACATAAGAAGCAGTAAGAGAAAGTAAAAATAGTGTTCGCCAAACATTCTCTCCTTGCATGACTGCAAGTTTAGAAATTAGCCAATGGAAAATGATGTCATTTGACAAAGCAGGAAAATAAGAAATACTGTCTACGTAATAAACTAGAAATAACCATTTTAATAATCATTCTGGGTATATTTTATATTAATCATTTATTATTAAAAAATATCTGAATAGTACTATCAATTAATTTCGAGAAGATTTCGTCAATCCCTGTTATCGTTTTATAAAGTGATAAAATGCATCAAAAATGACAAACAACTGTGAATATCAAAATAAAATGAAGGTGGAACAGTTATGGTGATAAAATGTAATGGGAAGAAAAAAAACAATTGACTATGGACAGGGGAATTGCAATAACAAAAATAATTATTACACTTGCGCAATAATAACATGACTTCAATTAAGGTCGTACAATTTAGTGTAAGGTTAATGACTGGTAACACACAATTAATAGGCCTTAATTTTTTGGTCGCGTGCGTTAAATTTTAATAAGAATGTTTATTTTTTACAGTTTCTCTTACTCCTAGTAAATGAGGAATTATTAGGCGATCGTGTCAAATTTTTGAAACTTGCGTTTTTCACTGAAAATACATGCGTTGAGATCCCCCAAATACGAAAAAAATGTGTTTAGCGAATGTTCTGTATGAGTGTCTATGAAAAAAAAAATCTTGAAAAATACCTCACATTAGCTACATTTCGTTTAGGCAGTACCACCGCATTTGACACATTTGGCGCCAAATCCATCAACCGGAACTACAACTTTACAGAATGTTTTGTTTTCGATTAAACGGTTCCTACGTTTTTTAATTAAACCTTGTATAATACTATCTCTACATACATCTATCACTTTTATTTGAAACATTTTCCTGGGATTTTTGGTGGTTCTAGGGGAACAGTATCGTTAATTTTTTCTTCTAAAATACAACTTGACTGCAATGTTCCGTCATCTATACAATATTAACAATCAGATACGTTACAAGCACCGAAGAATTAAAAATTTGAAGAAAATCAGTTAACCGGAAGTAAACATTACAGTTAAGATTTTTGAGTTTTTTGAAATTTTCTCTAAAAGGATTATGACAATTTCCTTTAAACTTGCAATACTAACCCCACACACACATATATATAAACCAATCGCTTCTCCAATAAAAAAACTGATTTTAGGTAGTTTTGCGAAATTCATGGCGTAAATTTCAAATTCTATAGGTATGGGTTCTATTTTATTAGCGCTTTCTTCCGGACTACAATGTAAATTATTCACTACCTGCCTGGGTACTTCCACTTCAATATTTATGTTAAATTTGTCATTTTATATAATAATCGTATTAATAGCAACATGAGAAAGTCGTGTGAGTGACGCCAGTTTTTTTTTTGTTTCTTTAATTTTATTATTATATTTGAGGCACCTTTAATTAAAAAAAAAGTAAAAATAATAATAATAAAAATTGGTGTGAAGTTATTTTGTAATTCGAAATCAAGCTGTCCTCAATGTTATATGAATGGGAGAGCCTAAACTTTATAAACCCTTTTTTTTTAGGCAAGTAACCTCCTCATTTCCCCAAAAATCCTCACGAAATGAATTTCCTCGGAAGAAAGTTTCAAGTAGTAATGTATTACAAGTTCTCATACCACCTGTCCTGACATATGGCTCAGAAACATAGTCAATGACTAAAGCCATGGAGAGAAAACTATTAGTTTTCGAGAGAAAAGTACTCTGGAAGATATATGGGCCGGTCAAAGAGAACAATGAGTGGAGAATAAGGCACAACCATGAGCTGGCCAGCTTATATAAAGAGCCGGATGTGGTGAAATATTCGTTTAGCGAGACTGAGATGGGCGGGCCATGTTTTACGAATAGATGAGACCTCATCCCAAAAAAAGCTCTTTAGCGTAGAACCAGCCGGTAAAAAGAAAGTGGGAAGACCGAAGTTGAGAAGGCTGGATGGGTGACTGGCGACGCCAGATCTGTGGTATCAGGAATTGGTAAACGGAGACCCGGGATCGAGAGGAGTGGAGGACGATTCTTGAGACAGCCAGGATTCAGTAATGATTGTTGAGCTCAGGATGATAATGATGATGATGAATGTAATAAGAAGTTTTATCGAATCCTCATAATGCATGTCAATAACTTTTAGAATAGTAGTAACACACAAATACACAGAAAACTAAACATTACAGACATTCACACACACATGACTAAATTAACAGACAACTTCTTCCTCACACTTCACACACTATCCTCAACGTCTCACTACCACATAGGCGAACCTACTAGAAGACTGAAATCGCGACTCTAACCAAGATTTATGAAGAACATATTTTATCTCTATGTGGTAAACCTCTTGGGAACTGGCCACATATTCTGATTCGTAAATAATGAAAGTAAGTAACAGGTAAGTAACGAATATAACATCACTGTTATTAATTTCCTAAAAAAGTCTTGTAGAGATCAGAGAGCCTGGAGACTCCCTTGCAGACAAAAAGAAACCATATCAAGAATTGTTATGATACCAATATTATTATTGTACGTCTTTACCAAAAATTTCTTTTTTAAGCTTTTACACTTTTTCCGAAAAAACATCGAATGACTTTTTTTGGCCAAATAAGTTAGCATGATGCCAATACAAAGGTCATCGTCTGAATCTGGAACTTTTTTTTTTTTTTTTTTTTGAGAGAGAGAAAACTAATGTCAGAGATGTGGTCTGGGAACCTGTGAACTGTGACTAGGGTTCTCCTCTAAGAAGAAGAGTAATTATAGTTTTTTGTCTGTAAATCGTAACACCGTAGCAAGTCATTTTGCTATCATCTAAAGGAGTATGCAAAGGTGCACGGAAATCCCGTCTGGAGTTTCTAAAGATTAATTGTGAAACTAAATGGGCCTATAATGTGACGGCAATGTTATTTTTAATTAAAAAAATCTGGTGTGATACACTCACACAACTTTCTCTTACTCCAGTTTTCAAAATTGTGATTGACAAATTTTATAGTTAGTATACCAAATTAAATAAAATTTATCGGTGTTTTTTTGGAGAGAATCGCAAAAACTGAAAAAACTGTTCAGTAAAAACGCACTTCCTAATTTTCATTAACCCGGAATTTTGGCAATCTATTTATTAATAATTAATTTTGTTTAGGTGGTACAATTGTATAATCAACTATGATAGCACTTTAGAAAAAACATAACCCCACCACTCCCCCAATAGCCCCCTTAAATTACTTTACCACAGAAGAAATGTTTCAAATAAAAGTTGTAGCTATTTACATGCGTAGTTTATATTCCTAGTTTAAAGAAAATCTTTGGAGCCATTTTTGAGAAAATCACAAAAAAGTGAAAAACCATCCAGTAAAGTGGCACTTCCGGTTGAAGATTCTGACAGATAACCTACTGTCGGATCCCATGGTGATACTTAAACAGAATATCAAGTTTGAAGTTTCTACGATTTTTCCTTTTTGAGCTATGCTGTTCACATACATATTATTCCATTATTATCACATACACATACACATACACACAGGCCATTTTGTAAAAACCACTTTTTTGGTTTGAGGGGACCTCAAAACGTATATTTCCGGTGAAAACTCGATATCGAAAATTTGACAGGATTACAATACTTCCTCTTACTAGGAGGAGTAAGAGAAAGAAAAATGTGGTAGGGGTAATCATGTATGGCAGTGCTTTCTATCTCAACTAATAAAGCTTGCGGGGGCAGTTTCAATTCTAATCTAACTGATAGAATCCCCATAGAATCCCATAAGATTAGTTCTTCCACAAAAAACTGTTACAAATAAAAGTGATTGGTTTAATTAAATGTGGGCAGTGAGCATTCAGTTTCAACCACTTTCGGAAAACTATTTCCCTTCAATTTTGAAATTCTAGCATTCCTTCTAATGTACACTCATATATATATATAACCATAACCATAACCATATATATGATAACCATAACCATACATTGTGAACGAACCGTAACCATACATTGTGAAGGAAGAGAAGACGTAATTTAGAGGAGAGTCAGCAGACCGGTTCCAAAAAAAATCAATTTTTCCAGGAAATGTTTTCGAGAAAATTGCGAAAAATAAAAAAAAAAACATTCAGTGAAGTCGCATTTCCGGCTGATGGATTTTGCTCGGGACCTTCGTGTCAGAAGCGGTAGTTAGTATCTAAACAAAAAATACCAAGTTTCAGTTTCTTGAAACTTTTCTGTTTCTGTGATACTTTGTTCACACATCCAAATCATTCTCTAAAAACATTTTTTCCATTGTAAGGGGACCTCAGAACATGTATTTCTGGTGAAAACTCAATATCCAAACGATCGCAATACTTCCTTCTTGCCTCGGGAATCAAAGAAAGAAAACATTTTGATGGTAAAGTACTTCTTTCGCACAAGTTTTAAGGTGTTAGTGAAGATTGACATGCATATAATTTTCTGATCTTATGGTCATGACGAAATGTGGTGTGACTCATTTTGATGTCCTCCTAATTTCGTTATTACAAATAATTGATAAATTTACTTCAAAATTTGTACTAAACTTTTATTGTCCTCTATATTAGATACAGAGGGGTGGGTGGTCATTTGCCTAAATGTGACTAAATTGTAGCATAGCGCTTGTATCAGCTCCCAGTTTATCAGCTGGAGAACATCTACGATTTTATCAACTCTCTCTACATGAACATGATCCGTAAGAGAACCAAAAAAAATGAAGCCCTGCTACGGACCAAGTCCAAGTTTAACAAAAAAAAATCCCACTGAACCTTGGAAATTTTGTTTCTACTAAGAAGTGGTATACTGGTAGGCAATCTTGTTAAAACTGCATTTGCTGCTGAACGGATCTTGACCGAAATCCTTGTGTCGAATGCGACTGTATGACCTAAATGGAAAATCAAGTGTGAACTTGGTGTAAGTTTTAGTTTTTGAAATATTTTTTATTTTGTTGACAACAAACACATACATAACACGAACTTTTCGCATAATACATTTCTTTCGTTTACAAAACTCCACAGATCTCTCTAATATTCTTGTGAGAACTTTGTTAATCAAAGTTTGACACATTTGAAAATATTCGATTTTTTTTTTTAGGAAACTAAATTATAAGCAAAGAAATTCATATATATATATATAAATATGCTTATAATCTGCGTTAGTTTTTAAATGATGATTAACAAAGAAAACTTACATCTTTCAATAGGTATGAGTCTTTGTTCAAGAGGTGAGACCATGCCGGTTGGTGAAGAACCAGAAGCAGTTGTTAAGTCCGTTATAGTGTGGTCCGATTGTTAAAACTAGTTGATCACAAATTTTATCCAATTCATTGTTTGTTTGTTTTTTTTTTTAAATTTTTTCCTTGGAATAAATGATGATTATCACAAAACAAAACGAAATTTTCTATGTCTGTCAGAAACACTGTTAGATTATCGGGATGTTGATACTATCTGTTAAAAATTTGATTGGCAAAGTTATTCGGTCAAGGAGTGGCGAACAACAAAACTTTAGAAATGTGAAGAAGAGCCAGCAGAAGTCAGTTCTCGCTCTCTAAACACAACAGACAGACAGACAGACACACGGCGTGTTAAGAGCGGTATGCACGCCCTAACACAATAATAGGCACAGCACACATAGCAACTCAGGCCGGCCAAGCACACCACTGTTCAGTACGACGAGCCTCTCTCTACACAGCCAAACAGGGCTCACGTCCAAATAGTTCTGTTTCTACTATCACACTTATTACACTCACTCCACTAGTAGTAGTATATACACACAGTCCCGCTATACATCATACAAATACGACGTTTTTACTAGATTTTCTCACTCTCTCTCTTTTTGTCAAATAGACGGCCGGTCTTCCTCATTACATATCACCGCCATGTGCACGATGGATTAATATTCAAATAAGACCAGCAATTTTAGCTAAAAGAACACCCGTTCGTTAAGGGATACTTATTTTGAATAGATCCAAGGTAAAAAAAAATTGGTGTGAAACACTCATACAACTTTCTCTTACTCTAATGAATACAATCAAAACGTTACAATATTTAGTTGGGCTGTCTATAAAAATGGTGGTGTGAATTTTACTTGTATACCTGGAGCGGCCTTATGATTTCCTTCAAACTGGAATTAGCAACACATTAAATTTCACTACTGACATTACATTTTTTAGAGAAAAGCCCAAGGTCAACCTCTCCCCCCCCAACTAAAATGAATTTTACCAGAAAAATATTTTAGAAAAACTTGATAACTTTTCTTATGATTAGTGATTATAATTAGTTTAAAGAAAATCATTGGAGCTGTTTTCGAGAAAATCGCAAAATACTGAAAAATCTGTCCAGTAAAGAAGAATTTCCAGTTTTGACTGTGTAGCACACATACGGCACATTAAGTTTCTGCTTGCTGCGGTTTTCCGTTATTTTTTGTTATAATGGTGACCCTCCCACTCCTCCACAAACACACAGACCAGTTAATAAAGACCACTTTTTCGAACTTAGAGAACCTCAAAACAAGTATTAATGGTGAAAACTCAGCCTCGAAAATTGGATAGATTTATTCTTGAAGTATTAATGGAATGTAAGAATAAATAAAATAAAATAAATCTCTTAATTAAATGGAAAAATAAAAATGCTAACTGTAAGTGGACAAATAATTTAAAATATAAATAGTGATGATATGTTAAATAGGAAGTAAACACCTTAAACATATGTAGTTAAATGATTATTAAACAAGCAACATATGAGATCATTGAACGTATTTGTCAAATGACTTGAATGCAACATTAACACAAACCTCTTTTTACACCTAATTCTAACCTGATATATTATTATACATCAGTGACCCGAATCTAAAAAGGCAGATGTGCCTAATGCCATTGCACAGACTTGCCAAATGTTTTCAACAGTGCCAAAATATTGACATTTGTTTGGTTTTTCTTTCTTTTCCAGCTGGTGATGCGGAAGTATTGTGTTCGTGTCAAATTGTCGTAGTTGAGTTTGCATATTTCTGTGGGTCTCCTGTATAGGGCTCACACTCTCAGGCTATCTCTTTCTCTCTGGGTGCGTGTACTTGGGTAGAGAGGGGGGTCTATTTGTGAACAAAGTGGCTAATCAACGAAAGTTCTCAAGTTCTCGATCAAAATCCACTTAAACACATTAATGATTGAAATTTTTAGTAATCTTTTTTGCGATTTCTCGAAACAGCTTCCAAAATTTTCTTCAAATTCTGTATGCTTAATGTTATTTTTATTTGTACCATTTTTCTAGGAAAATTGATTTCAAAGATTCCAGTTTGGAAGGGGATAACCTTAGCTTTCCTCTAAAGTGTCGCATGCAGTATATTGTACGGTTCTAATCTGTAAAATGTTAATGAGTCTTGTAAATATTTTGATAAAATTCTGAGTTTAATAAAATTCAATTGATTGGAATTACGAATTTCCTCAAACCGTTTTTACTTTTTAGGAGTTCTTACTCCTAGTAAGATGAAGTATTGCGATGGTGGCGGATTTTAGAAATTGAGTTTTCACCGGAAATTCATGTTTGCGGTCCCCTGAATATGGAATAAATGTTTTTTACCTAATGGTCTGTGTGTGCGTGTCAACAGAATATCTCAAACATGAAAAGCTGCAGGAAGCCCAAACTTGGTATTCCATGTGCTGGTACTACCACCACATCGGACACGAACATTTCGGGCAAAATCATCAACCGGAAGTGCAATTTTACTCAATGGTTTTTTGTTTTCAGTTTTTCATGATTTTCTTAAAAACAGCTCCAACGATTTTCTTTAAACTTCGTATACTATCCGCACTTATCATTTTTGTTCGAAACATTTTCCCGGGAAAATTGATTTTTGTTAGGTGGTACATTTACGGTACTCAGTGGAGCTAAAAATATCTACTTCCGGTGAAAACAGAATTTCGAAAATTTAACACAATCGCAATACTTTCTCTTATTTATTTAGTAAGAGAAAGTAAAGAAAAAAAAAACTAATAGAAAAATAACTAACCTAATTTTAAAGATTTTTTTTTTAACTAATCACTTATATCTGGTTTATCATTTAATCGTTAGATTCTGTACATTAAGACGTAAAACTTGTAATAATCAGTAGAGAAACAGAAAACTAGATATATCTATGTTATTTGCCATGGTCATCATATGTAATTCTAAGAATTTCAAGAGCGAATCTATTTTTAGCTACTTCTCCTTTTTTTAATAAACATTAAAAACGAAAAAAAAAGTACAACAGACCCACTAGAAACTGTTATAAAGGTAAAAATAAATCAGAGAATAATGGATGTTGATAAATCATTTTTACTTCAACTCTATTTTACTTTCTTTTTTTGATGAAAGAGAAAGTTCCGCAAAAATATTATAATTTCCTATGGGATTTGAAGTCATCTGAATTCATTTATTATATATATATATATATATATATATATATCCTATTATATATAGATGTTATAGATATATATATATACACACACCCCACACACACACACACACAAAGTACGGCAAAAATATTATAATTTCGAACTAGCCGAAAACTGAGTAAATAATGCACATATCTACATGCACGCTAAGCACATACTGGCGTCTAACGTGACCGGCGATCAACCAGTGTTGACAGCCCTTAGTTAGCTATTTACAGCAACATGACAGTCAAGCTACATGTTCGACGTTAGGAAGTTAGGTGATCGCGGGGACATAGGGGCCTGATTCTCCGAGAAGACTAGTTATTAGGGGGTGTTCTGGAGGATGGAGAACGGATTAATAGATCACAATGTGTGAGGATAATTTTTATGGAATTTTGGGCAGTCTTAACTGGGTCTAGGATCAAAGACAAATATAATATTTAGGTCGGAGTGGATTGTGTGGTTGGAGACACAGAATGAAGCATATTACATTACTTAGGATTCTGAATTGAAGTTCTCTGTATTCGACTGAGTTTTAGATTGTTTAGCATGAATATTTTTACTTAGCATTAACTTAAATACATTGGATTAGGGTATATGTTCTATCCTAGGCAGGTGACAGTTGAAGTGATGGCGCACTGTAGCCAGGAGAAAGCGCCAACATGCCAATAATATTGAACAAACCGATATAGCATTTGAAATTGAAATTGAATCAAAGTATCCTCACAACACCCGAAAATCAATTTTCCCTATATAATGTTTCAAATAAAATTGAATAGGTTTACATCTGGGCAAATAGCAAATATCAGCGATTCGTCCTAGTTACGCTGGATTTACCACTATGTACAGCTCACCAATGACCGTCAACGTTACAGAAGAATATTGCAATCTAACTTTAACTGGTGCCAATCAGATTGCCGTATTCTTTCGAAACGGTGATGGTGAACGGTAAGTATCGTATACCCGGCTTAAAAAAAAAAAACTGCGGAACCTAATTATTAAATTTGCACCACCGGTTAACCTATTATCTTCAAATCTGGATTTCGAGCAATACATTAAATATGGCTTCGTATTTAATATAAGTGACTGAACCATATATTGCACATGTATAAACTGTGTATTCGAAACACTTATACAACATTAGAAGAAAGCCTAAAGGCTATTCCCCCAGAATCCCTCAAAAATCAGTTTTCCTGGAGAAATGTTTCAAATAAAAGTGATGAGACATTTGTCTTTTTGAAAAGTATATGAAATTTAAGGAAAATCGTGAACAGAACAAACAAAAGTTGCACTTCTAGTTGGTGGATTTAAACCAACAACTTTATTGTCTGACGCAGCGATGTTACGTAAACGAAACATCAAGTTTGAGCTTCATGTAATTTTCCTTTTTTTAGATATTTTGTTCATACACGCGCGCACACGCAGACACACACGCGCGCGCGCAAACACTCAAAGACAAAGACCATTCTCTCAAAACATAATATTTCCGGCGAAAACTCAATTTCGAGTGAACTCAACTTTCGCTCGTTGAACTAGTAATTGAATACTAATATATTCTATTTTAATAAAATAAAATCTGATACTCGCAAGGCTCGCAAATGTAATATACTATTAAATGAAATGTCGTCATAACTAATTAATTAGTTTATTTAATATGTATCATTACCTAGCGCTTCATATGCTGCTGAAGAAATTTATTAATTTCCACAGAACAATTAATAATAAGAACGAGCTACCATATTATTAGTAAGTTAGTTACTATTTATAGAATTCAGTGGAGAGAGGGGTGGTTAATGGATAGGCATCCTTAAGTATCGCTAGGTCTTTTATGTTTAATGTAAAATACAAACTGAATTGTCAATAAACTAGATGCATTTCTGAAGAAAACTTACAAACAATCCGTGTAAACAAGCACAAACACCCCCCTCCTATAAATACATTAAGTGCAAGTATAACATGGATTATAAAGTGACATCGGAACTTTATAATTATTCAAGAACAATATTGTTACTATGGTGGCACTGTTTATAATTACTATTTTTTACTGGTATAACACTCGAAATATTCTAGAAAATTGTTTAATTGAAAATGCATGTTCTATGAGGTCCGCACGTAATGCAGCAAAAAAAAAAAAATCTGAAGTGATGGAACACGAAAACGATTATTGACAATTAAAAGGTATTCTCTCTACTCAATTAAACAAA